>JAPDSC010062380.1:0-23909 GCA_026290005.1 Latrodectus geometricus
ATACTTCAGTATTTAAAATATGGCATAAATTACATGGTCATTCAAAATGTGTCTTTTAATATCAAGATAAAATAGAAATTGTTAATTATTTAGTTTAGAAAATCTCTATTTTATAACATAAAAAAAACGGAAAGAGGAAGACATTTTTATATAAATTAAATTAACATGAGACATTTATTGACAAACGAATTGAGTAAAAGCAGCCCAATATTTCAAAAGCATATATTTAAAAAAATCTTCATGCGATTGAAACCTTTTCCATTGTTGACTTTTCTTCTTTTTTATATGCTGTTCATTTTGTTATTTTATTAGAAAAAAGTGAAGCAGAAAAGCCCAGGTATTGGGTAACATCCACTCCAACGGCCTCAGACCGACTTGATTAATGGTGAGGGCTATCACCTCGGAAAAACGTTCTGCAAGCTTTTTCAGCTGCGAATCATGACATATTTTCTACACTTTTTTGTTGTTTTTTCTTTCCTTTTGATTTTCTTGGAACTAAGTTTGTTCGATACTTTAATCCCTTGACTAAGTGTGATCGTGTCGGGTTGTAAGGAAACTTTATTTTCTTTTTACTGTAGTTGTGAGTTTTCTTTAACATGTAAGTAGTTTTTTTTAGCTCAATGTTTTAAATTGTGATATATATTTTATTAGAGTGTTTGAAATGTAAAATTGAGGGTAGATTGATAGAATTATTTTCAAAATGAAATATTATGAGATTTGAAGGATTATGTAATGGGTTTTCCTAGTGGTTCTTTATCAAATAAAATTTTTAGTAACCTTAAATAGCTTAAAACTTTTTTCAGATATATCAAAGTGTGAAAGAATTTTTTTCTATAAATTAAGATGGAAAATTTTTGCATACATTTAGAATTTTCCATTTAGCAAACATAATTTTTTTATTGAAACGTATAAGTATTTTAAGTATAGAGTTACTATACTTCAGTTGAGATAAAATAGCATCCTTAATATGCAAAAACGTCCAAGTAATCTTACAGATTTTTGAGCAGAAAATATTTCTAAATAATAATAGGAAATATAGTTAAAATATCTTAATGAAATTAAACTCATATCATTGTTTTTATAGCTAAATGTAAAACTGTGTTTTATAATACAGAAAAAAATGTATTCATAAGCATAAATCCAAAAAACGATTTTAATTATTTAAGGCATAAGAAATAAATACTTATTGAAAAATTTTTTCAAGTTGCATATTGTAGAGAAAATAAATTCAAAACAATAAACATGAAACATTACCACTATCATATCATTTTAAAAATAGTTATTTTCTTTTCAAAATATTTTATATATATAAAATTATTCATATTGCATTTCAGTGAAGAACTTCACAATTATTATTACTCTGCTCAAACTTTCATTTTTTTTACAAATGACTACAACCGATTTCTAATACATCTTTTATAAAGAATATACCTCATTTTCATAATTTAAAATTCTATCTAGTAGATTAATCTTTCATTACTAAAACTTAAAAATGCTTATAAACTGAAGACCACTGCTAAAAAATAATTGTACAGTAGAAATATATAATTTCAATTATAGATTTACAGATAATTTGACTGGAAGATATTTTTTTTTTGAAAATTATAATTTTTTAATGTGCATTGTTTTATCATTTGCTCATTTTGCGTATTCATAACGTTTCATAATCACGAAAGAGCATTTTGCGAATAAGCTTAGAAAACCTTTCGAATATCAATCTTAATTTTAATCAAAATAAATATGCTACGTTCAATTTATTATAATAATATTTAATGCATATTTTTTTTTATTTCAGATGATGAGAAATTTAGATAATGGGTCATGATTTATATATTAGATAATACTTTTATCTTTTATCATGTTTTCCCCGAAACTACCTTAGAACCAAATTAATGATGGATTATAACAAATATATATATATATATATATATATATATATCTTATGCAGTTATCTTATATTTATTTGAGAAACTAATGTAAATTTCTTCCTTTCTCTCTTTTTAGAGATCATAAATTTGATTTCCACCTTGATCAGGGATACTTTTAACAATTCAGATATCAAATTAAACTGCACTGATAGAATTAAATTTTGTTGAGAAAAATTGACCATTGAATGGCAGATTCAAATAAATTTTTGTGTTGTATAGAATTTAATAATAAGTGTGTTTCCTTTAAAGTTCACAAAAACTCTCCAGCTTTAAAGAATTGATTTTGTGATTTTGTAGACAACAATTTAAAATACCAGTTTGCTTCATTTTCTCGATATCTCATTTAGAGTTTTAAAAGAAAAAACTTATTGAACTTTTTAAAACTTAGAAAACTTATTTATTGACAAAAAGAGCGTTCAAGAAGTTTTAAAATAGGTATAAATTGCATTATATGCAAAACTAATTAAATCTGGGAGACATTTATTTTAATAGCCATTATATTTGCTATATGAAGATCATTACACACCAAATATTTAATTTCTTTAAAATTAAACATTTTTACATGACATTAGATTAAAATCTGAATGAATCTCCAGATATAACTTGTATGTTCTAAAATAATTTTAAAATTATATTTCTTCATCAAATTGTATTTTAATAAAATTTATAACAATTCAGACATTTTATAAATAAAAATTTCAATTTGATTACAAAATGTTTTCTATTTTATTCAAGTAAATATTTTTTCAAAATCACTGGCATAGTAAGTTTAGACAGATACAGAGAAAAATATCCTTTATTCCTTGCAAATTGCTACTATATTTTGAAAGCATTTTTATACTCATCATTTATGACAAAATGGTAAATTTAAAAATCAATAACTTCCTTTATGATTTATATCAGTAGTAAGCATTCACAATTCATGGAATACTGACTCCAATTAATCATATGGAGAGAAAATTAGAAAAAAAAGATTTTTAATGATAAATATAATTTATACGCAATTCAATACGCAATTTTTTGAAGTTTGATCTACTCAATATCTTAGAAACAAACAAGATCAGATAATAATTTTGTATAGCAACCTTATAATTGTGTTTTATAAGTCATATTATTTGACATACAAATAAAAATTAAGAACATTTGAAGCATAAAGTTAATTTAATTTCTATGAAACTCTGCATCTTATTTTAACTGCAACATTTTCGCTCTATTTTGTGAGAATTATTTAAGAAAAAATGAGTGTTTTTGAATTTATACATTTACAATTATAGAGTTACATTTATGTATTCGTTTATAATTGGCTTAAAGCTTAATACAAAAATGCAAATCAATAGCAATATTAAAGAAATAAAAAGAAAAATAGTATTTCTCGTCAAGCTCCAAAAAGTCGCCCTTTTTATGCACACAGTGAATTCTAAATGAATTGCCCTTTGTTTATTTTTTTTCTATCAGTAATAAAACTTTCGAATATTGTATGTACTAACATACACTTTTAGAGGGAACAATGCAAAAAAATATATAAATAAAATAAATAAATAGAAGGACTATAAAAGGAACGTATTAGTCCTCGAACTTAAAAACTATTGAATGGTATAATTTAGTGATTATTTTGTCACCAAAAGAATTAGTCAAACGCAAGTAATAGTCAAATGGCGAGGTATTTTAAGGAAATTAATATGTCTAATGACAGTTTTTCAAAGTTTGGCACTTATCATGTGACTTGTCTCGATGGAGATTGAAATTTTCTCTCGATACTGCTATTAGAAAATAAATACTTATTAGTCATTATGAGTTCAGACAAATTTATTTCATGCAAAGCACATTAAATATTAATATTTCATTGATTATGCCAGCAGTAAATAAATCATTGTATGTATTTGTATCAATTAAAAACATATGTGCATATATATTTTGTACAGAATACACATCAATATTTCATAACAAAAAAAGTATTTAAAAATCATTTTTCGTCACGTTATTAATGCATTTTTGTGAAACCTTTCGTATGTACATAATATCAAATTTAAATCTTGGTTACTTCATGTTCAGAGTATTTAATATTTTAAAAATTCTTCTATAGAAACTAATCTTTTTATAAAAATTTCCAATAGATTTTTTTTAATAGTTTTGAAAACATTGTATCATTTTCATCTGATAACTCATTTGATTTTATTTCAAAAAGACTTTGAAGATTATTTGGTATTTAAAATCTTGGTTGTTCCAAGTACGCGAAAAACATGATATCAAGTGCATCTGTGGTTTGAACACTTTTGATAATGGAAATTAAAAATATTGTCGAAGTTTATTTTGTTAATAAAGCGATTCCATTTGAAAAGACCAAAGCATCAGTTTGAGCGGCTATCTTCTATTGACTGGAACCATTAACATCTTGACAATAGAGCAGAAGAAGGATGAAAATAAAAAAGACAAAACATCCACTTAATGGTTAGTTTAAATCTGAAAAGACGATTTAAATGTTTTTTTTTTTAATTTTTTTAAATTTATAATGTGCTCAGTTATATCATTTCATATTTTCCGCAGAAATATGATAATTCATACAAGTATTTTATATCATTTAATTGTTAAATGAAATCTGATATATACTTTTAAATTTTAATAACTTGAAGAATTCTAGCTAAAATCAGTATGATTTTATTGAATAGATATACATTTATAAAGAACTATTTACTATCAAATTCATTATTTATTTTGATAGAAAAGTTATTAAATTGAAGTTTAATTAAGATAATAATAAATTCGTAATTTTATAACTTTCTTGCATATACTTTCTATTATTTTATATTTTTTTCCGTAACATATTTTCTTCCACTTTTGCTTTAAAATATAATTTCCAAGTAAAACACTTTTATAGATTATTAATACTTTTGCGGTGTTCTCACATGGGTTAGGGAGACAATTGGAAAATACTGACTGGAAAAAAAAGTTAGTTATTAAGGTTTAACATCAAATTTCAATACCTCAGTTTATGGAATAACTATCACCAAATGTCTGTACTCTGAACATAATATTCCTTTTGACCCATACAATAATAATCAGAAACATCTTATTTTGCATTCAATTTCAAACATTTGCTACATATCATGACGTAATTTGTGATTTTTAGTAATATGAACAACTGATGTAATCACATTCTATATTTAAAGTACATTGAATTAAAGTGAGTAATGATCACGAATACTATTTAAGCAACAAGATTTTGTTGCGTAAATCTTCGAGAAATCATCTGGAAGAATGAAATTTGAAAATCTATTTCTGTTGTAGGATGTTCAAGAAAGGTTTTAACGTGATTAAAATCAGAGGAGAACGTTGCCTAATCCATTCGCGTGAAATATTTTCCATTTCTATTAGCAGCTGAACATTGGGGGTCCGTAGTAGCTGTGAATTGCATTCATCAAAACGAAGTCTGGTCTAATGAAACCAAGGAACAGAGGTAAGGATCACCTCCTTACAATATCAACGTCATTTTGAAGAATCTCTGAATAAAATGTGGAACGTCCTTGGGTTTAACATTATGCTTCCACTGACGACATTCTGTTCAATCGCAATGATCTGTTTCTGGAATGCTACTAAAATCCAATGTTCTACCGAGCTTTCTTCATATCAGCTGAACTCTTTGGCACTGAAATGACTCTCATTCATAAAGAAAATACCAATTCATGAATGTGATGTGCAGTTTTTGTGAGCAGTAATTTAATTAGAGACACTGATTGCTAACTTTCAAAGACAACATCATTCCTGACAGTAAAGGAATGGGCCTCCATAAAAGGATCTAAAAACACTAATCATCAATACTTTTCCCCCAATTATTGTCCACAGGTGTTGAGCAATGGATCTTGTTGACATGGTTTTGGGCTGTTTTTACGTGTTGGGCGATATTTTGGTCAATCACAGCAAATTCTCTCTTGGGCGGCCTCTACAAACCCTTATAATAGTTGTACCTGTTAATTGGAAGGCTTTCTAAAAGCATGAATCGACACTTATGTTGATTATAAATTTATACAGCAGATCAATTTACAGCACACAATAGATTGTAAATGAATATTCAATAAGATATTAATGTTTATAATATATTTTGGAAAGTTGCATGACTTATATCACTGACAAACAAGAAATACTTAACAATTGGTTGCGAAGCAACTGTTGTTTTTCATTTTCTTCTCATTTGAATATTTTCTTTCTAGTGAGTTTATGTTCATATCACAAACAATAAGAAAGCAAATAAATTTTAGTTTTTTAAATTCTGGTTATAAACATCTTAAGACAGTTTAAAAACATCTGAAACAAGCATTTCTAGTTAAAGTTAATTGTTTAAACATATTTAAAACATATTTAGTTTTGCTACATATTTAAAATTGAATTTTGTTGTAAAATCCATTACCTTAATGATTTTTAAGTTTGAAAATTAGATTATATGCAAATAAAGTTCAATAATTGGTCTGATAAATTTCGATTTTATACAGAGTACAATATTAATACAATAAATCATATAATAACACTGATGAAATACTTACTGAACCTGAAAAATCAAATTATGGAATAAAGTTTAAATTTAGTGTTTATCATCTACTTGTCTTCTTAATGGAATAATATACATTAAACAGATTTTGTATCATGTTGAATGTATATTATGTATTTAACATGATATATAACATATTGAAATGAAATTAAAGAAAATATGTTGTGTTTTTTGTCAGATTTCTGAAAGTGAACCACTTGCTCATATCCAATTAAGCTATGATTATGTGCTTTAAGATTAATAATTATGAGACAAATGCTTTTTAGAAACAGTTAAATAATGTGTAAGGAAAATAATGTTCATAAATCAAGTCATATAACTACTATTTAATATCAAATTGAAATAAGATTTAACGAAATAAAAGCCTGCAGGTTATCAGAGAATTTAATATTTTTGAAGACAACAATACTTTTGGATAAGCATAACGATAAGACTTGTATATTATCCTAAAGATCATGAAATTGGGATAATAACAATGCATGAAAACACAAGGTGATGTAATTACAAATATACCTTTAGCATACATTTTTTTTTATATTTGCGAATCGTGTTTGAAGAAAAACCGCATTTATACGCTTTTATAAATATAAATCAGATTTTATACGCAGATAAATATGATTATATAGTTGATCTATTGCACAATCATCGCAAGTAAAAAACTTAATATTGTAATTAATATATTGTTTTTTTTTTTTTTTTTTTTAAGATTCCAGATTTTGCATTAGAAGCTAAGTCTCCAACGCAACAAAACAGAAACTCAGAAAAATTCAAAAATGAGACGAAAATTGTGTATTTTATTTTTTGAAAAATAGTTTGAGTTTGAAACTATGGCGTGAAACTTTTTGATATTTTTAAGAAGAAAAATATCGTTCAAGGCAGTAAAAGTGATTTCTAAAGCAGTGTTGGAATTCTTTTCGACATAAAGCAGCAAACTATTCTTTTAAGGCTAAAACTTCCCAAACACAAATCTAGGAATTTTATTTGTCTTACATTTGAGGCTTTTATTTGTCAAGCCCTTTCTTTTTATGATTTAACATTTTTATTGTCAAATCAATACTTTTAAAACGATAATTCTAATATAGTAAATTTTAGCTCACAAATGCAGTTACATTTTCTGGCTTCATTAAAAAAATCTAAATTTGGTATTGAGAAAACAAAAGAAAATTAATTTCTACAAAAAAAATAATAATAATTTTTTTTTAGTAAAGGTATATTAATGGTATCCGAAAAAATAGAAATAATAAGTTATATGGTATCAAGATTAATTATTTAATAAACCTCAGAGCATATAGTCTACTCTAAAGATGTGGTATTACTTAAATCTATAGAAATATGACAAAAACTGTTATTTTCTTAGTAATTCTACTATTAAAAACAAGTAAGCTTCCTTTTCACACAATCAAAGAAGGAAACGGTAAAAAACGGCTAACGGTGTTGTGTATCGGGTATTTACTTAGGAACACTTTAACTTCCTCCCTGCATTCTCTGTACCTATCGTTTTTCACAAAGCCGGTTATCGACTGTTAGATTTTCCCATGGGTGTTATATATAATCCTCCGCTTCATTAGCTGACTGCTTGTACTTAATCTAGTCTATCGCAGACATTGATTGATTATGTTTTGATGACTTACTTCACCAAGAACTCCTTTAGAAGCAACATCTTCGTTTTTGTGGAATTTTGTTTCCACTAAATACTTTATTTCTCTTGGGAAAGTTATGAATAAAGGGGTTTTAAATTTGTGGACAAATTATCCCATTATTTTATTTTTTAAATGTAATTAACTTTAGTCAGGATTGAAGAATTTTCAAAATAATATTTAGAAAGATTGATGCAAATTATTAAGAAAAATAAAAAGAATAAAAAAAAACAATTTCAGTGTTTTGTACTACATTACTGATTATTTTTTAGCATGATTATTTGAATGATCATAAATGGCTTACAGGAGTGATGTAAACCAGATAATATTGACCAAGACTTCACAGTTTACGAAATATATCTATAATTTGGATAAGAATTCAATATATAAAGTAAATTTCCTTTAAGCATTTCCGGCAAAGTAATTAAATACTCGCCGCAAAATATATTCTTTTGAATACATTCTCGTATGACCCAGCATGCTTTATCATTTTTTAACATCAGCAAAATTTAAATTTAATATTCGCCTTACAACCTGGCTAACAATTAAACGTAAAATTAGTTTGTTCACTTAACAGGGTATTTAAATTTGAATTAAGAACTATTAATTCTGAATGATTCTGATATTCAACAAAGAAGTATTATTGCGAATTTTGCTGTAATTTCAACGTGTTGTTTCATAAGCATCTTTTTGTCAATGATAAATTAGGTTTTTTATGGAACTGACACCGCAATATTTTAATGTTTTGATATACATAATACTTTTACTGAATTAATTTAAACATATCATCTATCATGAAGATCAAACTATCGTGAGAATGAAATTTATTTATTAACATTATATATAATTTTCTAATGATTTTAAATACAAGCTAAAAATTAAATTTATAAACATATTCATAAATCAAATTCATGCATCCCATAACTATTAAAGATGAGTATAATCATAAATGCAAAATCACTTTGTCTATGATCTCAAGTTTGGTGTCTATATATAATTTATTATGAGAACAGTAACAAAAAAAACAATTTAATATTTCTATTTGTTAAAAATTTGAATTTTAGAGTCATAAACACTAAATAAAATTTATGTAAAAAAATCATGAACATATTAAATTCCTTGCAGTAGTTTATACTCTTGAATTGAAAACAAGCATTCTATACACCTTTAAAAGACTTAACGATAGAAAATTGCCAAAATAGTCATTGTAAGTAGTACAAAAATTTTAGAAATAAATATTAAAGAAAAAAATTATTTGAAGTTTAAAATGCTTATCTTAATTTGGGGGTTATATATAAGTAATGATTTTTTGTAATATTATTCAATATTCAATTTAATATTAAAATAAATAATCGCCATACAGTTGCATTTTATAAGAATTTTAATATTACAAAAATTAGGTTTCTCAGTAAACGCATCACGAGAATATCTAAATAACTAATGTCCATCAAACATTAGATAATTATTCATGATAAAAAATGTATTTGCACAATATTATTAGGAGTTAGCAAAAAAACAAATTATTACATAGATTTAAAAAAATCAAAATTACTGCTATAACTAAAATATAGAACCGGAATTTAAAATCACAATAATTATAACATTGTTACGAGATAATAAAAAGTATTATGCAGAAAAAATTATGGAATAAATAAGTTTATTTTCAAAAGTATATATGACTTTATTTAAAATACAAATATGTGTTTAAATTATATTATGACTCTAATTATATGACTTAAATACTATAATAATTCTACTTTAAATTAATGGGAAACATAGCTGAGATTTGCCTATTGAAATAAAGACTCCAGAAGGAGAACATAAAAAATTATATTTCTTTAATAAATGTCCGTTATCAATATTTAGGGAGGTTAATATGAATTATTTAATTGTAAATTACAATATTTTGAAATACTTTTGATATTGCCTATTTATTCAACAATGTTTTGAGAATATTCAATGTAAACTATATGAAATTTTTAGTAATAAAATACATAATAAGTATGTCTTAGCTAAATTACTGCAAATTTACTATATATATATATATATATTTATATATATATATATATTATAAATTAAAAAAAGAAATCAGTGAGTACATTTGATGACAGTTATACATAGTACATTATTATAATTTGCATCATTTTAAGAGTTTACATATTTAGTCAGATTTTTGTAAACAATATATCTATCTTGTGCTTAAAAATATTTTGCATAATTTTTTAATAATTGTAATAACACAATGTTAATGTCTTTGAAAAGTTATTTAAATCAAAATCATGAATTGTGAATATGAAATTATTTTAAATATATTTGTTTGCAATCTCAAAATTAGCAAATATTAAGAAAAGGAATGAAGGTTTTGAGAATAGTTTCTTGCTTAGGAATTTGTTTTAACAACTGTATATTTTGAAGAATAAAATAAAGATTTCTATTATTATTTAAGACTGTCATTGAATAAAGCCTCTTTTTTGTTTGTGAAAGTATATACGACCCAATTCTACATTTGGAGTTTTAAAAAACAAATTTGTATTTTACGTGTTGTAGAAAAAACTTGTCATTTTGAAGAATTTGGGAATTCAAACTTTGGGACTCGTTGAAATGAAATAGACACTTAAATTTAGAATTGAAAGGCATGAAACATAAAAATTGAAGAAAGAAGCCGCCGTTTTTTGCTTACGAAATGTTTGAATCTTGTAAGAGCCTAACTCTTTTTATTGTAAAATACTTGAAAGTACCAACGACACGTTTAGAATTGCTAAGTAGTCTTGCAATCATTCTTTCAAAACCTGCAAACCAGAACAGGTTAGAACTGTTCTTTTTAGATGATTTTAATACATCTTGAATGTATGTGGTACTTTAAGCAGCGTAGTAAGTTAATTCAACTTCTAACATAAGCGCTTCATTTTCAAAATAATTTAGTTCCTATTATTATACTGAATTATATATAATATAATAACACTTTTTACTAAACTAAATCATTCATTAGAATATTACAAATATATAATATATTTTGTAAATATACAACGTCTGTCAAAAAATGCAATTAAAAATTATACTTGATCGATTATGGGTAAATCCACGTAGATGTATTAAAATAACATGTCTTCCGGATAGGCGATTAATAATTTCTGAATTTTTAAATAAGTTAAAAGCACACATACAGTCCATAAAAATGTCCTCCAAAAAAGAAAAACATGACCATTATTTAAATAGAATATAATAGCTTTTAACTGTCAAGCTAACTGATATGTAGAGTGCCACACAAACTGAAATACCTACAATCATAGTTGATACTTTAAAGATCATGCAATGCGTGTATGGTACATATTTATTTTGAAATTGAGAAAAAACTAATTGTGTTAGAATATAGTGTTATCAGATTTAACGGAGGTTATTTTCAATTTGATATACTCCTCTTGAATATCGTACCATATAAAAATTAACAATAAACATGAATATAAATCTGCATTATAATTCCAATTACTTATAATTTATTAAATATATCTTTAATTATATTTAATAATCTCAATATATACTAATATATATAATTTACTTATTAATATATAATATAAATTTCGATTATTATTTTGCAAAATCTCTGTTACCCTATTCTTTCTTAGAAAGTATACATTGACAATTTATTCAGAATTAAAATTATTTTTAATTTACAATTATATAAGAACACTATTTCATATTAAACTTCATAAAATATGTTTTATGTTAAATTAGAAAAGGCGAATTCTTTATTTTAGAAATAAATTCCTTGAAAATATTTTCCATTACAAGCGAAATCAAATATTTTCATTTCCAATAGAATAGTTTATTAAAGAGAGCATAAATATTTGAAAAATGATTGCAATCAATTTCCCTTAAATTTTTCTCACAATGAATTAAACTGATTATGCAAGGGAAGGAGAAAGTATTTTCATCATCAAAAAGAAAATGCTGAACAAAATAAATTTTAAGATAAAAATTTTCTCGTTTTTCAATATTGCAATATTTTAATAAATTTGAATTTTAGATACTATTTTATTTTTATTTGCTGTTATTTACGATTTGTATTATAATAACATTATACTATGTATATTAATTTGTATTGTAAGTCTGATTATAAATATTATAAAAATTTTCATAGCAATATAATTATGCTATTAATTCGATAGAAAATAGTTTAATTAACTCATATATTCTTAGATTATCTTTTGTAAATACATTTATTAAAAAAATATTTTATACTACAAGTACACACAATAATTTAAAGAGTTATTATAAGCCTAATATCATCTAAAATATCTTAAGGTTTGGTTTAATTAATGATACTTGACTATTTTAATTTTGTTCAGTGATTACTTTCCAATTAGCATAATATAAAAATGAATGCAATTTTAGATACTTACTACCAAGTTAAATATTGTTAAAAAATTTAAAAATTACACATTAGTGTATAGTTGAAAAAATTTATTATGCAATGTATAGAGAAACTATATTTGCTTAAAACTATTTATATATTATAAGCGTGAAATGACAATAGCCTTAAATGTTTTATATAACATACTAAAATCGAATTAAATATTACCTTTTGCTGTTTTATTACACTTTGAGTGAGTACATACACCATTGCAGATCTAAAATTTTGGTAATCCATTTTGGTCTCATTAATTGTTTTTTAGATATTATTTTGAATTATAGGTAGACATACCAATAGGATTCTTATGTAAACTTAAAAAAAAACTGAAATCATATTATTATTTGATTTACTTAACTTTTTAACAATGTTTGCATGTTTAATTTCATGCCGAATCAAATATGTGTCACTAATGCTACTCTTAAATACAATTTAATTTCTCTGTTTCAAAAATACAATAAATTTCAATATTGAATATCTAATCTACCAAATTAGGATACATGTAATATTGTAAACATATTTTGTATCATAAATACTTACTTGAGGAATAATTACAAAATCTCATATTATAAAAGTCACCAAACTTAATCTAAATAATTGCATTTCAAAATGTTTGAATCTCAGAATAGAAGGAAATCAATCTTAAAATTTGAAATTATATCTTAGACTTACAACAAAGTTCCGTGCAATTAAATTCCCTGACATTAAAATTTAGATTACATGCTTGAAAGATCAATCAATGTAATTGATTTCCTCAAAACTCTTGTTAAAATAATCCTCGATTAATTTTAAAAGATAATTATGTTTTTAATTGTTCATCTCAACTACATTGAAATTTTTATTATTAAATCAAATTTATAAAATCTTGAATCTCAAATATCAAAAGAAAAAACAGCTTTTATTAAATTGTAATTAAAACGAATGTATTTTTGTAGACAATCGTAAAAGGAGGCCAAATGATTTTAAAAAAGAAAACAGTAAAATTGATTCATTTATACATTTGAACGATTGATTAGTTACTTTTTTATAACGCAAGAGAATATACTTTAAATAAATTAAACATAATTATTGATGATGAAGACGAATAAAAATCATTGTTTCTGATGACTATATCATTATACATATTTTCAGAATGATTTGTATGCATTAAATTATTACATCAACGTATGCCATTATTTTCAACTGATAAATACCTCAGGATATACCTTGAAAGTAAATAATACAGATACATTCATGTAAAACATGAAAGGCCTAAAATTATTATTTTTTAAGTATTTCATGTAATAGATGTTCGCATTCAGTTATGAAATACTCATAACTAATATTAATATTACTGATTTACTCTGAATTCATAATATGGTTTCCATATTTTGAACATGAAAAGAAAGTCCTTAGCTGCTAAATCATCATAGACTAGCAATAGATAACAACTAAAATATTAAAGACTTCTTTATTGTACTATCATAAATATTTTTTTTCTAGTACAATAAGACATGTTTTAAAATATTTGATTACAAATTAATGAAAGTGAAATCTCAATGTCATTGGTATTGATTGTAATTTTTGAAAAATATTGTTTGAATGGAATATATTTATATGCATAGAATTTTATTTAAATAAGAATTATTAGTGACATTTTTTATTTAACTAATAATCAAACCAAGATGGTTTAAGTGTGGTATTCACACGATTAAAAATGTTTAATAATAATTTGCCATTTACAATTACATTAATTGACCCAATTAATTTTAAAAAAATAAACGCTGTGTCAGTATAAATTGATTTTTTTATGTAATCATGAATTTAAAAAAAAATTCTCAGAAAACAAGAAAGATAATTTAATATTATAATATCCATATTTCTGTTTCAACAATAGGTTTCAATTCACTCAGTTTATACTCATAATGATTCAATGCGTCGCAAGTTTAGTTAACAGATGATAGATTCATAAACCATTTCATTATGGGTAATCTTTTAATTATTCATTCTGATTGACAAACTCGAACGAATATCTAATGCTGTTAGAATTGATGATGGTAGGATCTGTTCAATTGTTAAGTTTCGTATTTGCAAGTAAGGGTGTTCTCCCCTATTTAGTTACCCTTTATTTACAAATGTTCCAGGTTTGAAATAATTTAACATTGAAATCATATTTTTTCTTTATTTTTACCTAGCTGCTTATATGAATATATCATTAGGTGTTACTTGATATTGCTGAACCAAGTAATATCATGTCAAAAATTTAAACAAAACATGAAATATATAAATCTATAAATTTAAATTGAGGATGTTGAATTTTTCGATAAACAGCTTCTTTTGTATAGCATTTTTGAAAAATTAAAACTATATATTTTGAAAGGTTCTGTCTACCAAGTTCTATAAGTAATAAAATTAATTTTGTGATGTATAGATATAAAATATTGTAATTTTCAAAATTAATGATTAAGTATACTTTTTTTTTAAATTAAACATCACGAAACATGCAAATGTATTTATGATTTAGGCTTTTACCAACTATGCTTTAAATTTTAATCATGCTTTTACTTTATCATATGTAGGAGCTCGATATTGAATTATCCTTAATCAATATAATTCCTTATTATTCCATTGTAGCTTCTGTTCTTTGTTATTAAAAACCGAATAAAGCTAATAATAGATTCTAAATTTATTTTTGCATATTCCCGGAAACCTAATTATCCTTATTTATACACAATCTTCAAAATACAGGTGAAAATTAATTCTCCTATTATAAGTAATGATATTTCAAACGAGAAACTAATTCATAAAAATATAAAACCTTGTTTTGTGAGACGTTAAGATAGATTGACAATTGAAAAAAATGCTTTAAATGTACTTCCTTATTTCAAATAACTAACCTTTTATTTAAGCAGCATATGCATTTTATTATTCATAAATAATAAAGTAAGATTAATAATCAATGCCACATTATCAGAAATAATTTACACTAGAAATATTCAAATTAATTATAGAAAATAAGCAAACAATGTAAAATCTTTTACATTTTATATTTTAAATTTTCAAATTGTGCACAATTGATTGAAATATATGACAAGTTTGCAAAATTTTTTAATCACGTAAAATGTGCACAACAAAAATGTGAGTATATGCATAAAAGTTCTGCAAGAGTTAGTACTTAATTATTTTATAAGCATAGGAGATTTTTAAATGTCATTAATTTTCTTAAGTATTAAGTTTATGCAATTATACATCAAAAGTATAATTGTTGTATAATTTTACAACAAAGAAACTGTGAAATACGTTTTCTAATGTATTTATCAAGTCATACACAACAGGAGAAATTCTAATGTATAGAAACCTAATTTATCCTTTAAGCAATTGAAAACATTTTTCTAAGAATAAGTTCATATAAAAACTAATTGAAAAATTCCTTCATATATATATTTTCCACTTATCCATATAAAAAATCATTCATACTATTATGTGTAACCAAATTTATTGATTACCATTCTTAAACTACTTTAAAAAAAAATTTAAAAAAACAAAAAAAATAAACTTTTTTTTTTAAATTAAAAATAACTGAATCCTTAAAAAATCTGTGATAGACTTATATCTATAGTAATTAAAATACTTTCAAGTACTTCTTTTGTTTTTATTTTCTGTTTTAATAGTAAAAAGTTTTTATTTCATTCAAAAACCAATATTGATTTTAAAATATCTCTTTTCAAGAACCTTGTATTTCTTTTGAAGCAGTCAAAGTACTAGACTTATTTATATTAAAGAATAAAATTAATTTTTCTTACCAAACACGTTTTTGTTCAATATAAGCTCTATATAAGTCTTGACGCATTAGCTCCACAATTGATTTTTTTTTTCAAAACATGTTTGTTCACGGATCTCTTACTTCTTTTTATAACAGATGATAATTTTCTTTTATATATCAATCAAGGAATTTAAAATTGAAATATGCAAAATTATTTAATGAAAAAAAATATGATAATCATGAGCATTATATCTGTCGTGAACCTTAAATTTTATATTAGACATAATAGTGGCTTAACTTTAAAGATATAAATAACAGAAATATAAGTTTATTTTTTGTTTCAGAGGGCAATGAAATTGGTCCCTTTCCATTCCTTTATCTACCATTCACAAGTTTATTTAACTGAAAGTGAAAACTTTACTCACTACATATGAATATTTATATGATATTCAAATTTCTGATTAATATAAATACTGCATCGATTTGTATTGATTCTTGCCTGAAAAAAATCATGGAAATAATTAAATTTACCCTTGAGTAAATCATATTTCATTTATGATATCCAAAGAAATCTGAAATATTTGATATAGAAAATTGGCCTCCTGAATTATTCCTCAATGTGTAAATTGAGCTATCTTATTTGAGTAAATTTAAAAGAAATTTGGATGATTATTTGAGGACTTTATTTGACTATTGTAAATATATAGAATATAATACATGCAAATAATAAGTAAGTCCATTGCTTTTTAAATTAATTTTAACAATTTTAAGTTTATTATTCTTTTATTATTTTTCACTTAATAGATTTTTCTCTCAGTAAACTTCCTGAAGTACTTCATCAAACAATAAAATTAATACTTTTTCAATAAAGCATATTATTTTGAAAAAGGATTTTTGTATAAGTTTTAAAGATATTTGATAAATTTCATGCAAATTAAAAAATATTTTTCAGATTTTCTGTCGTATCTTTAAAATGGTTTGATATTTAGAAAATAATATTTAATTTACAATTTTTATCTAATACTTAAAGAACTTCTAAATATTTATTATTTTGTTATAATATAACATTTCCCTTTTTGATAATGTAAATATATACCACTTTCAGTTATACTTCACAACGCAAGGTATTTCCTATTTTCCTCACAGAACTAATTTATTGATATGCCACATTTCAATTAATTAGCTCTTTTAACTACAATACATAAGAATTTCACAACTTAATTTTCCTTATAATTATTTTGTATTTCAAACATGACTTGGTAATTCCAAAATATAACTCTATTAATTGATAATTCTATATTATAACTATTAATCGGTAATTCTATATTATAACTGTTAATTAATTGGCAATTCAGTTATATTAAGCATAGTCTATATGTTATGATAATACCATATATACTTTGTTTGAATTGGCATAGCATTATATGATGATATTTATTTTATTATTTCATTTTTTATTTTTTATAATTATGTGTTAAATAAATAATTATGGATTAGAGAAATAAACACGCTATAAAGTTTGTTCGTGGAGGTATTTTGTAATATTCATTACTAAGGTACAGAACAAAATTTTATATTTTTATTAGTATTTTATTATAATTTTATAAGTCAAATACTTTCTGCATATACTTTGAAGAAGAAAGTATGCATTTTTTTTCCATATAAATTTAATTTAACAAACCACATGCACAGTTAATTTTTATTTATGCATTTAAATGAAGTGGCTGTCATGTTTATTTGCTTATATTTTGCATATGGAAATCTAAATGCTAGAGAATACTCATGCCTCTTATGTATTGCTTTAGTTATATTGTAAATTAATTTACAAAATTAGTTTTTCCAAAACTATGAATGACAGATAATATTTAATCAAAATAGAGTTTATAGCAGTTTGTTGTATATAGTATTAACCATTATTTTTCTAAAAAAGGAAAATTTTATATCGTTTCAAGCAAATATTGGCCCCATGGGCTTAAATTTTTCTGATTAGTAAACAAACAAATCAATATTTTCTAAATATAATAAAGCAAAAAAACTATAAATGAAAATAACTTAAAGTTAAATAAATAAACATTCCACATCAAAAAGCGTATATTTCATTTTTTCTTTTTCCCTTAGTAAGCAATCGATGTTAAAGTACTCACCCTGGGGCTATTTTCACGTCAATTCGATATTGCAGATTTAGCATTGAAGAATTTTACTTGGTCAGACAGTGGAATGTTAGAAATGATATTTTCAAAATTATTCTTTCAAGCAGAACTATGTCTTAAGAAAAGTTTCAAACAAAAGCAAAATCTTCCTTAGAAATTTAAGTATTGTTTTGTAAGTATACTTACCTTTCTAAAAGATTTAACTCTAATGTGAATATATTTAAATAAAAAATTCAACATTTTTAAAAATGGGATGAATATTGATATTAACTTAATTTTATGAAATATGATTTAAATAAATATATTTTTACAAGTATAAGGATTTAGAATTTTGTCGTTGAAATTATGGGAGATGTATTTTCTTTTCTTTTAAAAAAAATATTATTTTTTTTTTATGTTTTACGAAAGAAGATATAAAAAAATTTATTTCAATGGTCTATTTTACTGTCACATGTTTACTAAAGAAAGTTAATAGCTACTATGCTTTAAAGTTTATATTGAAAATGTAACTTATTGCATTACAAAATTTGAAAAGCAAATGCAAACATATCCAGATTTAATTCCATTAATAATATAGAAGAAAACGTACGAGAAATTTGTGTTTTCTTAAAACTTGTTGAATGAAATAAACTAGAGTATAGATACTTAGGCTATAGTTAAAAATGTATTCTTCATTATTATTCATTATTCAAAAAACATTTTCATTATTTTGGTCCATTTACACCATCTCTTGCTCAAAAATATTTCTTTCAAAACTTGTATTTCAGTGGAGTGAAATAAATACATTCATTTTAGGAAAATAATCAATATCAGCATACCTGCCATTATCGTAATCAAAGTAAACAAAAAATAATTAGATATTAAAAATCACAAATTGTGTCATTTTAATAAGATCCGATAACAAATCTATGTATTGTGCGTAAGAAACTTATAATATTTATTAAAAATGATTAAAATGATAAATAAATATAATTCTAATCTTCAGAAAAAAATATTTCATTGCTTTAAATATTAATAAAATGTTATTTCATTTGATTCAAATATTAGATTATATTTTTGAAAATAATTCTATTTATGATAATCCTAAAAGCTGTAAAAGGCTCGGATGTACTGGAATTTATTTATTTCATCATTTGATATTTTTATTCAGCTTTTTTTACAATAAATTAATTATTATATAGTTGAAAAAAATCTGTTCTTCTTTTGCAGTAAATATAGCGTTAATAATTTCCGTCCGAACAATTATTTTACTACACAAATAAGCTTTATCCTTTGTTTGTATGTTTTTATCTTCAATTTTTAATTTAAATTTCATCTGCACTGGTCGAAAATATTAGGCCACATAAAATATGTCTCAATTGCAATGTCCTCCAAGATTAATAATAATGCTATGAATGACAGATCACTGGAGATCTTCTGTTTGGCTAAAATACGGATTCCCTTGTTCTAAGAATATGAGACCCCCCCCCCATTTTTTGGAAATGATGATACACTCTGGGAGTTACACTTTACAAGACGCCCTCAATTGTAACCCCTTGTTATTCTAAGAAAGATTAAATTAAACCACAAATATCTGGGTATTAGAGTAAGTAAAAAATATTAATTTTTAAGACAGAGTAATGGTTCTGTTAGAGATCCTTCATTATCTAATATTAAAAACAATCATTAGGTATTGTTATATTGTTTCACATGTTTTTCTATTCTTACTTTTACCAACCTTTAGTTATTTCGGTACTGATGTGCAGCACCTTCTATATGTGTTACTTTTTAAAGGTTTGGAGTTATTGCGCTTTTATGAATCTTATTCCCTTTGGTATTAGGGTATTTGCTCACTTTTTGCCGTTCTACCTCGGAAGCTCAATTATGAGGGAATCATTTTGTGCTGTTTCACAGAGTTTATAATAAATATTTCATTTCTAATCTTAAGCTTTTATTTGGTGTTAATTTTGATAATCTTAAAATTATGAATACAATGGAGTTATACACTGTGTGCTACATTTCTTAAGTTAAGAGTGTTTGGGATTTTTAATTTCTTAAATCACACCGAAACCATTTGTATTTTAACAAATTTACAACTAATTTTAAGTTCTATTTATTAATCTTAAATTACTTGTCTTTTATTTACAATTAACTTTAATTTTTGATGCTAGCAATCCAACTAATGCATGTTGCTTTATATCACTTTAAATCAATAAACTAACTTTTTTAACTTTTTAAATTTATTACTAAAATTTGATTAATTTCAAAATAATCTAATAAAATAGTCATAGCGTGTGCTTTATAATAAAAAAAATATTCAATATAATAATTTCAGCTATTTGAAATACCCTTCAAATATACGGGCATTCAAAATAATAAATAATTTCAGATGTATTGATATGTTTTTTAAGCTTAAGAATGTTATTTTGACTTTAACAGAACATATGTAGTAGGTAAGACTAATTCCACCATTTTTAAGTTTCTTACAAAAAGTATTTTTCAAATTTTTAATAAAATATTATTTAATTTTTATTAAACTGTTTGATTTGGAGAGCTGGACATACTTTTTTTAAAAGAGTCAGATTAAAATATATAAACTAAATTATTGTAATCATTGTATTACATTTTTTAACTGTTTGCGTAAATTTTATTAAGGAATTAATGATATTTGCTATACATTCATAGAAACCAATAAATCTCATCGTAAAAAGACTAAATAAAAATGAATAATAAGAAATCGTTCATTAAAATACAATACAGCTGAATAATTTAAATTTTTACTTTTAAAACGATATGAATTTTGACGGAGTTTTTATAAAATTAGGCAAAATCCTCAGATTTATTATTTAATTAGGGCCTATAAATCGCCTTTAGCATTTCAGCTTTTTTATATTTTACAAATAAAAAAAATCGAGTTTCAGAAACATGACAGTAACACTCTCTTGTATCAAATAATGCAAAAATGAAAGCGAAAGGAAGAAAAGAGAAAAAAATGTTTCCATGCAACAGTCCTCCCTTAGGTAATCAATGCATATGTCACAAAACTACGAAAAGTTTAAATTGGGGTTGTCGTCATTCAGTTTTCAAGATGAGAGAAAATGAAGTGAAAGAATGGAAAAATAAAACAAGTCAACCCCCTAAAAAAATTGCGAAACAAGAATTTCAGGCATTTAATTCACAAATTTCTTTTTGTTTCTGATTTCAGACAATGCCCCGGAGAGATCGAAATTCGGGAAAATCAAGATATGTATGTGACTTGTGCGTACCCCATTCAAGACATTCTTAATGCTTTTGTTTTCAACCACTATTTATATTTTTTACTATTCCCCAATAGCAAGTGGTAATTCAGTTCTCTTCAAAATCACAAGTAAAAATATTTTGTTTTGTCGTGAGATGAGTTCTTACTTAAAAAAAAGAAAACACATTTTTCATTTTCTACTCAGCGTAAAGGACTTAAATTTGAAGTAAATAATGTACGCTCATTTTTCTATCGCAATTTTTAAATAATTAACAAAAAATGAATGACATTTGTAGAACAGTAATTTTTAAGCATTTTAGATTCTTGTTTCTCTTTCTGATGAATTCCACTAATAAAACTTAAAGTACATTCTTAAGAAATCATTAAGCTCAATACGAGTTAGATTTGCTTAACGCGTTTACAGTATCAAAATCTTTTTCAGTATTTAACTGAATAAAATATTTTATTCCGGTTATTGACTGGATTGAATGCAACACATTTTAAAATTTAATTTTTAATGATTGGGTTTAATAATAAGTATAAAAAAATGAAAATTCAAACCGTTTAACTGAAATTCCACTTGATATTTTTTTACATTGTACATTAACACATTAACAATAGTAGGACATAATTTTGTACAAGTTTGTAATTATATATAAATAGAAAATTTTGGGTGCTTTATTTATTGTTAAAATGTTGATCACAATTTATACAGCTAAATATAATTTATATATAATATTAAATAAGACAACATTTAAAATCCCTTCTTAAGGAATGCTTTTGATAAATTTGTTATTCACTTTTCTAGAGAATACCTGAAGTTGTCTGCAGTTATCTATAAAACACTGATGCTATAAATATCATTAAGTAATGGTATAAGTGGCTACAAAATTTGAAAATTATTGTTTTTATTTTCACATTATAAGAAGTAAAAAAAAATTAATCATTATTGAAGACTCTTTTTTCATAAATATAAAATTAAATATTATAATGATAACAACAAATATGTAACAATGGCTCTTGGATCCATTAAAATGAAACATTAATTTTTCAATAAATCAATTTTTATGAATTAGAAACTAAACGTTTTGCAGTTTAATAAAAACTGAATTTTTAGTTTATGCAATAAACTGTCTCTTCAAAGTTAAAATTTAATTAACTTCAAAGTTAAATATATTTTGTAAATTTCAAATATGTAATATTGTATCTAAGAAATAAATTAATTTCAAAATGAAAATTATATTGTTGAGAAACAATTACCGATAAAAATTTTGTATTTATGAATATCCGAATATGAATAAATATACATATTCTGGACGAATTTTATTAGAAAATAAAGGAAAAGTAATTATGTATATATAGAAATTATGCTAATGAATAATAAAATAAAAGTATAAAATGAACTATATAATAATAAACGACAAGAATAAATAATAAAAAACGAAAATATATAATAATAATAATAAACGAAAATTATAAAACAATCGAAAATTTTGAGAAATAGTTTTATAACTTATTTCGAAATTTCAACTACATCATATAGTAGTTTAAATTTCCAAAGCGCACGCAGTTTTCCCTTATATCCCTAGTTACACAATTACTAATCAACCAAAAACTAGCCTTCCCGATCTACAGAATATTTAAAATTAAGATGTAATTTTCCACCATACTTGGGATGAAATGATAAGAGCATTTAATCATCAATCATTTGCTGGATACGATGGAGTCGATACGAAAATATATGGAGAACGATGATTAGAATCTCTGAATAAGAGAATTCGGATGCTCTAAGATGCATAAACTACCGTGTGTTCTTCCAATAGGAGCATCGCTTATCGTCTGACAGATTTTGTGGCTATACCTGATTCCTGATCAAGATTGAACCTTGATCAGGAATCAGGTAAGGCCACAAAAATGTTACAGTGTGCAGACTGTTTCTTCAAATTTAGGTACATAGTTCGGTACTGCTTTTACAGCAAAAGGTCTTATTTTTCCCATGGTTTGTAAACAATGTCCCTGAGATACTTTTCACAGAAGGAAAGCTTTCTGAGTTCCCTTGTCTTTTCCTTATAAATAACACACTACTCAGAAATATATATATATATATATATATATATATATATATATATATATATATATATATATATATATATATATATATATGTATATATATATATATATATATATATATATATACCATACCAGCTATGACAGTAACTTTCCTCTAACCAAGAAATTTAGAATACTTTCTGTCTTTTCTCCTTAGTATTCTGTAGAATTAGAAAGT
>JAPDSC010062381.1:0-32010 GCA_026290005.1 Latrodectus geometricus
TTTTTTTTTTTTTTGGTTAATATCGAGCTTTTGTTTGAAAGTACACACGTCATTGCCAAAGACCTGCTATGTACACTGATATTGACAAGGGCACGTTAAACAATTCATGGACTCTAAATAATATCTCTCGAGATGGCCTTACAGTTTTTGCTTCTAAATTATGATGACATTTATTCTGGAATGAAAGTAGTCTACTTAGAGTGCTGCATAGTAAATGTGTGATGAACCCTACCATTACTTCCTTGCCATTAACACCCTGACCATTGAATAAATGATTGTTATTTTGCCAATATATTTTTACAATCTTTTCCAAATATTTTCTTACAAAAAATGCTCTTTTTATAATGCTTATAAGGTCTAAGAGTCATAAGTTAAGTCTATCAACTGACAAGAGTTAAAAATTATGCCATAGGATACTCCATTTTAGAGGACCTTTTATAGGTACTGAGATTATTCATGTATTGCAAAAATCCCAATGCAATGTCACCTGCTTGTGAATGCGTGCAGAAGACTGTGAGATATAACTCCGCTAGGAATCGAACTTAGAAACCTGTACATTAAGCACATGATAACATTTATTGCCATTCTTTGTATTTGAAATTTAAGAGCAGATAATCTCAAATTCATAATGTATGTATATTATAATTAAACCTAAAACAGCGTTTCTTTTCTGATGAAAATTAACTATTTCACAAAACTTCTTATGAAATTGAAAATCTTTTAATGAAATATAATTATAAATATACTAGAAAAGAAACTAGCTTATAACATTCAACATAAAAAACCTGAATGTTTCACAGAATATAACAATTATAAAGCTCCTCAATGCTTTTAAAATCCCATATCTTATGTTCCTTTTAATATCACGTATAATCTCTAGAAAGAAAACACTGTAGCAAAAATAGTATTATGTGCAATACATTACCTTCTCTTAAAAATAACGAAAATAATCTGGAAAGCGCACTTTAACGCGATTTAATAGAATTGAAAGATTATTTTTACGCTCCGAATATATTTCGCGAAAATAACTTTCAATTTTATATATATTTTTAATTTTACTTTATTCCGCTCTTTTGGGACACAATAAGACAGAAGCAGATGTCATAGATAAAAATATTTCTAACGTTATTAAATTTATTCGTCAGGATTAGCTGACTCGTGAAAATATAATAATAGTATTGATTTTAACTTTCTAAATATAGTCTTAGGAGTGTGAATAGAATGTAGATTCTCCAATTTTAATGCGCTATGAATATATATTTTCAGATTTTGTATGTACCACTGAAAGTTTAATCTGTCTCAAAATCTCTTTTAACTGTTTTTAATGAATTGGAAAAGTTTCTATTAAAATAAATTTAACGACGTAAAGTATCTGAATTAAATGTTTTTTGATGGTGTATTAAATCAATATTCAAACCTTTTATGTGATTTTATTCAACGTTTTATATTTTCAATATCAAAGTGTTTGTGTTATATCAAAAAAGATGCAATGTTTACATTACATTAAGAAAAATTAAGTGTCTTTTATTTTTATTTTTAAAAATAATTATCTTCATTCCTAGCTTATGGCTTAGTATATAACGTTCTGTTTTTCTGATTATAAGTCTATCAGTTCAAACTCATTTTCTTTATTTACATATTTTAAGATAGCTCAAGTTCAATGAAAGGTTTGTCACTTAATTGTAATTTTTGTGCATTGGCTCGTTACGAAAAGATATTCTGCTTAAAAATAGATTCTGAATGACTGCAACCATCCAAAAATGACTTCTGAATCAAATCGCAGAATTGCAGGTTGAAGTGATGACAACTTCTGGCCAACTTGGGCCCCTGTAGATTTTAGTTATTGTGAACAGTTAAGAAAACATGTGCTATAATTGGTAAAAAATCAATTATTAGTGAATAGTGTTTTTGTATTTGCAACGAGTGTAAAATTTCTCTTGTGAACTAAAGTAACGGAATTATTGCCGCCTACTCTGTCTAGTGGTCAGCATTCCTGACTGCGAATAGGGAGGTCTGGGTTCGAATTCCAGTCGGGGCATGGATGTACTTTCTCTTTCTGTCTTTCCTGTCATTGTTCTTTCCTTGTATGAATGGGTTGTGAATGGTTGCCTACCCTATAAACGGGTTCCTATGGCATGTGTGTACTGAGGAAGTCGGACTCCACACCCAATTGCGGTTCAGTTGAAAGAGTGGAGCAGCACACTCATACTGCCAACCTGGCTGGCACTCAAAAAAAAAAACGGAATTATTCAAAAGTCTGTAAATTATAATGAATTACGTTCAATAAAATAGCATAATAAGGCACACATTTGTAATTTGATTTGTAATATGTTTCAAGTCATAAAAAATCATGAATTACTTATGATATTGTAGGAAAATTTCTCATTATCATAACCAAATGAAAATCAAATGCTTAGCGTATTATGGGTTTCAATTCGGCTTTTGTATAGTTCCAATCCCATATTGAGCTTTCAGAATGTACTTTGCCGCCCAACCTGTCTAAAGGTTAGCGTACCTGACTACACATGGGTGGGACCTGGATTCGAATCCTGGCTCGGGCATGGATGTACTTTCTCTCTCTTTCTTCTCTTTGTCCTTTCTTTGGTTGTGAATGGTTGCCTACCCTATAAACGGGTACCTATGTCATGTGTGTACTGAGGAAGTCGGACTCCACACCAAATATGGTTCAGTTGGAAAAGTGGAGCAGCGCACCCCATATTGCCAGCCTGGCTGGCACACGACAACGACAACAACAGAATGTACTTTAAACTTTCGGTTTATATGTGATGTGAGTGATGAAAGAAGGAAATCAATCCACAATATTGAGATTAGTCTCTAGATATGGGAAATATCGTGTTAAACGGCGTAAAATTTGCTCATTCCGTTGAGAAGGAGCATTATATGAAATATTTTCAGTAAAGTCATAAAAATAATAGGAAAACAAAAAATCAATTAGAATATTATAATTTAACAAAAAAAAAAAAAAACTTCGGAGTCGCTCTAGTGTCTCATAGGTATCTGTGAAGTTTCAGCAGGAACATTTTCTGCTCTTGTTATTACAGTTTAAGAGTGCTGGTATTTTTTACTTCGTATTTTGACAAGGATTTGATTTCTGGATTACTTATTTCATATCGGAATTTATATCAGTATTTTATATTTTGTTGAAAAATATTAAAAATTTGCACTCATAAAAACTAGATTTTTTATAAATTTATTTTGCAGGAATGTAAGGAAATTGATTTAGTTTCAGTGCGAGGATTCAAGTTCCTTTAAAAATACCAAAAAATGCGTATAAGATTATTGAACAGCTATATTGGCAATTTACAACTGTAGCTTCCCAAATCTCATTTGTTTTAATAAAATATTCAGAATTTTTAAAAACATTACAAAGTTTCTTTTAATGGATAATTATTGAATTTTCTTTTTCAGAAATAATTTTAAATCATTTACTCTGAATAATAATCTTTCTTAAGTTTTCTTAAAAACATTTCTGTTAGTATAACTTAATCCAAAAGAATCAGCTAGGAAATTTAAAATATACATAACTTGCATTCAATTTTGTTTTAAATATCAATTAAGGAAAAATAAATTTAAGGATTTTCTGTAGGAATCCTAAAATATTTTTTCATAAAACTGTGTTAGAGCCTCACTGAAAATGCTGCAAATAAAAAACATTTGTTTCATGATAAAATCTTTCAAAGGATTACGCTGAAGAGTAACAACTAAATAAAGTATTCAAATGGACGAAAAAAAATTTAATCTGAAAAACGAGATCCATTCCAAATGACTTTCAAATCAAAATGTTGTAGCAACAATTTTTACAAATTATTTCCGAATGTATTTATAAACCATTTTTTTCCCTTGAACTGACATAAGACAAGAATTTTTCGATCAAAAAAATAAATAAATAAATAAATAAGAAGAAAAAAATAATGATTGGGAAAGAAAAAAAAATGAACAAGTCAGTTTTCTTATCAAGAGCCAAATTTATTATTATGATTCTAATTATTTAGAAAGTAGATGCATTTTTAAGAAACATTTACCCTTGCAGATCAAACATCGAACATTTTAAATGTTTAATTTTAGTTTGGCTATTTACATAAAAGCATTTAAAATGTTTTTAACTAAATAGTCAATATAAAATTTGTAAAAGATTTAAATAAATAAACACTAGTATGATGAAAAAAAATTATGTAGTAATCAAAATAGTTTTTCTATAACAAAGCTTTTTTTCGTTTAAAAACGCATTGCAAATATAAATTCGTTAACGCATTGCAAAAATATAAATTTATTATACATACTGATTTATAAACTCAGAGTAATAGTTTACATTTATTGTAAATTATTATACAAAAGTTAAGCCTCCTATCAATTTGGGAGGAACTAATTCAGAAATCTTGCTTAAGTCACTTGCAAACAATTGTTAATATGTTATAACTTGTTAATATATATAAACTTGGCCGAGCCCACCCTTCAGGGACTGGGTGAATGAAGTCAGGAAGAGCGTCTTTTGTTTTTGAGCAGAGCACCTTCACGTGAGGGTAGAATAGATGATGGATGGCAGCACTATCTGGGTCTTCCAATTTATAAATCGAAGCCCTTGAAGACACATGACCTGGCTCCAAACATACCCAGACGTATTAATTTGAAATGGGAAGAGGACATTGCAACCGTGACATATTTTACGTGCCACATTCACAATTAGTGAACACGACGGATTTTCGCGTAAGCCGGGTTATGATCTCACTACCTTCCGGTAACAGGAAAACGCCCTAACAAACTAGGCCACCATGCTTGCAGAAACTCCATTCGTTGTTCTACCTGTTTAACAAGAACTGGGTTCGAACCTGGAATTTTTCACTCTGAAGAGCACGATGCTATGAATATTAACTATTCTCTCGTTTACAACATTTACAAGAATATTTGGCAAAATATAAGGAATAGTTGAACAACTGAAAACTGTTGTCAAGCACCCCAGAATTCCTTAGATAATGGTACATATTTAGGTACAGCAAAGAAGGAAACCTAAAAAACACTAACTTTATATAGATAAAACCGATTCCTACAGGTACAGCTACGGAGACTGTTACATGCATACAAAAAATAGAAGTGCAACACATGTCTACCATTATTCAAGATTGATTATCTTGGCAATCGGACCACAGTGAGTCCAATGTTGCAATTATTTTAAAAGATTTTATTATTTGGCACCACATGGCGAAACGCCTAGTAATGAAATTTGTGGGGAACCATTTGAATAAAGGGAAAATATAGTCTTACCAATATAGTTGTGCATCATCCTGTAATGAGGCAAGCAGAAGGACAGTGTTCCATGGATCCAGATTCGAATCTGGAATATTCTCCTTCAAAAGAAACAGTTCTTTCAATGAAACATTTATTATCTAAAATCAAATCACTAAAGTTATACACTTTTGAACGGATTAAAAAAATTGAATAACTTACAAAATTCAAATCTTTTTCACATAAATCGAAGTTCCTTGCACAAATGCGTTCGCCTTATTTTAATAAAATATACAAAATTGTGAAACACTCCCGTTTTGTAAAAAGACATGACCATACTCTTAGATTTTAGTTGGATTATTGCCGCCCACTCCGTCCAGTGGTCAGCATGCCAGACTGCGTGTGGGTAGGTTCGAATCTCGGATCAGGCATGGATGTACTTTTTCGCTCTTCTGTCTTTGTCCTTTGGTTGCCTACCCTATAAATGGGTATCAATGTACTAAGGAAGTCGGACTCCACATCAAATGACGGTTCAATTTGAATAGTGGAGCAGCGTACCCCATCATACCAGCCTGGTGGGCAAAAGACGATGACAACAGACAGATTGGCATAATTCATGTTACTAGTTTTCTATGGAACTTGTTAATCTTTTTTTTCCCCCAAAAAAAATAGGCAATTGGTCCTTTATTTTTCCATTACATTTATATGAAGTTCATATATTATTAACATATTTAATAAATATACATCATTAAAAACTATCTCACATAAATTTTCTTAATTTTAAGTTTAAAAATTACCCTTTAAAAGTTGGAAAAAAAATCATTTTTCCATTTTTAAGAGGTAGTTATTAATACTCGCTAAAACAGTAATATGAACATACTGCTAATTCTATCTGAACTAAAAGAAAAAATAATTTCATTTCTTCATTTCAAAAACTCAGATTTTTATTTCTGAAAAAGGAATCTCATTTCAAATACAGTTTTACATGAAAAATAAAAAATCTAGAAAATCTGAAAAGTAAAGAATATTTGCATGGAAGGTTGTGGAAATAAACAGGAAGAAGAAAGATGACTTGAGTAAAGCGTTCATCACTTTTTATGACCTGGAATCTTGTTTTTATGAGCGCTTTTTCTAAGCAACGAAATTGTTCGCGTCTTTATTACAATTACTTTTCATACCATAAAAAACGCCTTTGAAAGCCGCCATTGTGCTTAATGTTTCGCTGCGTCTGATACCGCATAACTATTCTTCTGATTGTGTTTTACGCTCAGGAAATTGAAAACGCTTGAAACAGTACGAAAAAGAAAAGATGATTATTTTCCGTTCAGATAAATTACTGCTTTTTCACCTTATTAAATATAACGTTACATTTTATTCTTTTAAAAATAATAAACTTTAGTTTCTTTTTTTTTTTTTTTTTACTTCTTACAGACTTATAAAAGCTTTTCAGAGGTTCATGTGTTTTTCGATTTAAGTAAACATTTTTCCAGATATATTTATACTTTCTTTAATAATAAAGTCAAAGTATTTTTAAATTTATTCAAAAAGCAATGCTCATCTGGGAAATTAAATTCCATTTCTATTATAACTTTATACATTTTGCAAGAACTTGTGCATGCGTTTAAATAAAATTTTTTATTTTACATAAGTACACGTGCACAATACTTTTAAAATCAAATGTTATTAAGATGATTATATACACTCATTTATTCAAAAACGCTTACATGATATCACAAATTCCATAATATCGTGTGTGTGTGTGAAAGATTTCCACTTTTAATACTTCACTTCCATTTGTTATAACTGTCGATTGAAGAGTTTTTACAATTCAAGCATATATAGACTTAATATGTGTTTTTATAGAAATCAACGAAGTGTGATTTCCTTAAAAAAATAACGCATTGAATTGAAAACATATGACTGTTTGTTTCCTGAAGAGATGCGGTTATTCATATTTTATTTTATGATAAACTTGTAATGACAAATAGATTTTTAGGAAGGCTTTTTTGGCATATATCAGTTTGAAATAATTAAAAATAATGCTTGATAGACTAACTGAGCAAATATGGAAGTACATGTGCCACAAACGTGCATTTACTATGACCCTTACAGAATTTCTTTTAACCCTTCTTTGCATAAGGGTGGAAATTTTCATCATAACCTATAATGCCCAAAAATTATATAAAAGAACGAGTTCACTTTAAGTTGATCATGTTTTGATACCTTTTTAATGTCCATTGCATAAAAAGAAACATAGCTGTCAAAAATAAACAGTGTCATTATCAGTGAAACGAGCTTAAAGTTGTCTCATTCCGCTGTTTGTTGTAGTTGCAATAAACGTATGATTTCGTTTATAATTTTGTTTTATTATATTAGAGTTTCTATTGCTAAAAAATTGAAAATGAGTGGAAGAAAGGTTTGTATCACGTGTTTCTGTTATTTTCCTCTTTTATTTCTATTTAGTACTAAGCTAATGATCTAACTTTGGATGATGATGGAAATTTTTAGCATATTGTTTTTTGCTAAATTTATACTATAAATATATACCAAGATTTTTTTAACCATTTTTCCTTAAATTTTGAACATGAATTATATCAACTTGATTTATTTCACCAATAAAGAAAAAATCATGCAAAGAAGGGTTAATTTTTAAGTATTATTCCTTATATATTATTGCAATTAGTAAATAAAAATAATATTTATTATTTGAGCCGGTCTTAATTTTAAATATGTCAGATTCCTATTCTTGTCAACGAAATCTTTCTGAGGTTCGTTTGTGAGTTATTGAATGAAAGTGAATAAAATGAGAGTGAGAGGTAAATCTAACTTAAAACAAAGGTTATGTTTCATCTGAAAATTTTGCAAACAATGCTCGTTATTCAATTAAATTGAAATTAAGTCTGCTTTGAATTCACTGTAAATGTGGTTCTCTTACGAAAAACACTGTTCCGGAATTTTTCTCGCTTCAAGAATGAAACTTAGTCATTCTTTATCTGGATTTTAAATGTTATTGATACGTATTACCTGAATATAGAGAAAAATATAGATAGCATCGATTTCTTTCCCTTTCTTTTCCAACCTTACTCTATATTTAAAAAAATAATTACTGTTTACATATTTTTAAAAAACATTTTTATTTTGCTCTCTCTGCCGGAAACGTGTTTTTAGTTTTCCTATGGGATCACCGATTGCAGTCACTGTTCCAAATTCAAATTTTAATTTTGTAACCATAAGAAATTTAATCTTTCCACACTTTCTGCTGCTCTCTAAGCAAGACATCGGTTCTAGATGCAGAACAGCGTTTTGAACAAAGCAAAACACGTAATAAATATCCTATCAACAGAAAGCTGTAAATATATAATGGTCTGCTTTATAAATAGAGACGAGTTTCAGATTGTACTCATTGCTTGGAGGTAAAAAAAAAAAAATCCAAAATCAGACATATCATAATTTCGAAGAACATTTGTTTTGATACTTATGACACTCAGAGATTGGGCGAAGGAAGTCAAAAACAGCATCTTCCCTTTTTAAACAAAGCATCCACTTACGTGGGTAGAAGTTTGATTTGGCTCATAGATGGCGGCATGATCTTTGTCTTTCAATTTAGAGATAGGAAGAAAGAGAAGACCTTGGCTTGGCTCCTAATACATTCAGAGGTATTATTTAGGAATGTGGGAATATGGAGCACAATTTGACCACAATATATTTCACATGCCCCAATCGCCATTAGTGAACATGACGGATCTTCGCTAAGCTGGGATTCGAACTCACTACATTCCGGTACTGAGAAAGACGTCCCAATCAATCAGGCCACCGCGCTCCTTCGAAGAATGTTTAAATGAGGTGATAATCAAAATATATTACTATATGAAAAATGTATTCTTTATATGTCTACTGGTGCCAGTGTAAAGATTATTTGATACCCATGCACCTTCCATCCTTTATAGAGTATCTGAAAAAATAGGACATTTAATAGATATCACATCAGTATAGTATCAGTAATAGATATCACATCAGTCACGGTCGAGGAAGAAATTATAAAATTAAGATGCGATATATTTCTTACATCCAGAGCATATTTAGCGATACTGATTTTTGGAAATTAATTTCTGAGGAAACGTTTCCAAATATTTACAAATTGATTTTGTATTTGAAATCATACTTTGGATCCAGGTATCTTTGCGAATCTGCTTTTTCAACCATGAACAAAAAACAAACGTTGGTCGCATTTAACAGATGAATATTGAATTTCGTGTTTATGCATTGCAATAAACTCGTACCAGCCACAATATGATAAACCTGTTGCAGATATACAGTGCCAAATTTCAACTAAACGAAGTGAATAGGATGGTCAGTTTTTGATAAATGAATACTTTGATTGTTTTCGTCAGTAAATTTTTTATTTTGTAAATATTAATATTAAGTTTTTTTAGAAAAATTACACAATTTACCATTTTTTCTTGTAACCGAAAATAAATATGTACTTTAATTTAGCTCTACCATTGCTAGACCGCTTTCAATTTTTTAAATGAGGAGTAGACCCCGGATCCGAAAAGTTTGGCCACCCCTGATATAGACTATCAAACCTATACTAATTATTTCTTAGAAATTTACTTTCTCCTGAAATATCAACATATTTATTTTTTTATTAATTTTAAATATTGAAATAATTTCAAAAAATTTGTGACGACATCACAACTAGTTGGAATATAATAAATGAACATTTCTGTAAAATGTTTTCGGATTTTAATAATATTCTTATTTTTTTACTAAACGATTGTATATGGAAGAAGCATTACCAGGAGCCATATTTTTAATGACAACCCCATTATTTGCATTATTGACTCTATTTTATTCCATTGGGAAGAGCTAATAGAACTATACTTTTCTGAAGGGATTATAACTATAAATTCTGTCATTTAAATATGTGAGTGATTGTGATTAAATGCACATGTATAGTAGTTAATATTCATTAATGATTGATATAGAAAAATGCTTAATATTTAAAATGACTTATACTGCTAAATAGTAATTGTTTATTTATTTTTCTTAGAAATTAATGAAGTTTTTGATGAATCATTAACTGTTAATAATTGCAATACGCGCGTCGTTTATATATAAAATTCATAATTATACATTTATTTGACTAAATCTAGAAAACGTAAATTTAATCATGCATACTTAATTTGAGCTTTTCATAAAGTAGAAGAGGTAAGATAACTCCTTATTCATTCCTGTTACGTCAATGAATAACTATTTAATAAAGATAAAACTTTAATTGCAATTTAATTTGAAAACTATCTACTAAATACGTATGTTACTATTAATTAATGAATCATAAAATAAAACTGAAACTCTTTTGGATAAAAGAATCAAAATTATTTAATAAAAAATAGATTATTTCTCCAGTTTGATCATTTGATTTATATGTTTTTTACCGTAAACGCTACGAAGCCTTCAGCAAAAACTTATATTTTAAAAATAATGAAATATAAAAAAGGTAAAATTCAATTTATGTTATAACAATGCAAAATACTAAAAGCAATTGTAAAATACAAAGTATATTAACACATTTTTAGAACGATTTCGATAATGAATTAAAAAAAAAAGTAAATGTTTAAGAATAAAAATTTTTCAATGTATAGGAAGTTTCAATAAGGAGTTTAGTGTTGTCGCAGGTTCCTCCTACTTTTTGAAATTAAAAATAAGAAGAGTGGAAAAAAATCAACTCATCATACTATCAGGCGAAGGTTTTAAGTCCAATATTTACAGAAATTCCACTTCTTTATCCCAATGAATTTCAAAGAGTGAAACTTCATCAAGACAAAACTATAAGTCATACTTCGAAAACTGCCACTTGAAAAAATGAAGACTAATACAGTTATGGCATATATACATTTTCAACATATTCCTACCAAGTCACCTGACGTTTCACCTATGGACATTTGTACCTTTGGTTTGTTAAAAAGAGCTCTTTCTAAACGCAAAACCACCACGACTGATGGACACTAAAAAGTTGTGGAAGGAGAAATGAAAAGCAAAATCCCTGGAAATTTTACGAAAAGCTCTTCTATCACACGGAAATCACGATGCAGATTTATAGTCCAAAAAATAAAAAATAAAAACTATCAGATCGAACATTTAAAAAAAATATTCTTTACATTCTAAACATTAATTAAATGGACCCAAAATCGTTCTAACTATGTGTTAATATTCTCTGTATATGATTTACAGACAGTATTCAACAAAAAAATCCTCATTTATATCTGTTGATTCAGACGTCTATCAAGAAACTATATCACACTATGATGGAAACTTTAATTTATAGTTTTATCCTTCTTGTTTTAGTTTGCCAAAGTAAGTTCATTTACTAAGCAAACTTTAATGCATAAGCTCAAAGGAAACATATTTTTTAAAAATTGCATAGTGTTTAGAAGTTTCGAGGAGCAGGTTCTATCTTAAAAATGCTAAAGTGGATGTAAGAATATCAGTATTTTGATGGCAGAATAAGGTATTCTCTAAAGAGAAGAAACCTTTCTGATACATTTCAATTGGAAATGTCTGATTTTATCAATTCATTGCAGAATAAATATTCTATAAACTTTTCACCCGGATATATATCATTTTCATGAGAAAAAAAAATGTGAAGTGTTGAAATGATGGTAATGTGACAGAAAATAAATAAATAAGACAGCGAAAAATTTTCCCCCAACTGAAAAATTTGCATAATCTCAGGGAGAAAAATTATACAACAAATATTTCAAGTATGAGAAGTGGTGACGAAGGGAAATAAAGAAAACGCAAGATTCTCATAAATATTTACTTCTACGAGATTTCTGTTCAAAATCTCTGCAAAAAGAAGGCATTTGAGTGACAAGTCAACCGCACGGTTGAGTCAAGTTTCACAACGAAAGATCTCGCCAAATAAGAAGATAAAATATCCGATTTTGGCGTATTTCGGCTATTGTATGATAAAACAGATGTCTACGCCTGTTTTTTGTATAAAAAAAATACCAAGCAAAAAACTAAGCTTGAAAATTTTTCAAAAATTTACTTATGAGTGAGCTTAAAATATAAATTACCTCAATTTCTTAGCCGATGCAGGAGGTGGTACTGATGTAGCACCAGCCACTACTGCTTCAAATTCAAGATAAAGACACAAAAGCCTCCTTATCTACACGGTTAACAGGCAAGTCCGGGAGCGGTTTAAAGAGATACCTGTCCGAAATACTTTAAAATAACGATGATATATTATACTCGTCCAGTGAAATCTATGCAAATGCTTTCCACAAATTCCGGCCCTATTAAATCGGGGAAAATTCATGTAATTTAAAATTTGAAGTGATATTTTCGTAAACTGAGTTTCGGGAAAATAATACAGGCTGGCAATGGAGAATTAATAGTTAAGGACTTGGGAGCAATAAGGACACAGAAATAAGCTGGATATTTCAGATTATATGGCAGGAAATAAACGTATTCTATTTGCACTTATAATGAGTTTAAGCTAAAGAAAAATAATTACTTAAAAAAAGTGAAATGGGGGAAAAATTATAAATTGAATAAAATCTCTATTGTCTGAATATATGTCATCAAAACTTTCTCTTTCTTTTTATGACAATCGGGTTTTATTGTTGTTAAAAATGTGATTAGTTTCTTATATATTAATTATTAAACCAACTTTTGTTACACAGTAAAATCTATTGCAAATAGGTATAAATCTAATATTTTTGCTACTCTGTGGTTTCTTTTGGAATTTTTGACTAAATGTTCTGTCACATGGGACGTTAACATTTATAATCAAACATTTATATCGATACAAAAATGAAAATCAAGACATACATTTGACAATACATAAAATATTCGTCTTAATTCAATCTTTTTGCTACCTATTTTGATTAAAAAGTGATCACAGAATTTTAGTTAAATTCCGTCACTTAATATTTATATTCTTTGAAAAATATTTTATTTCCTTATGAAACTAATCCAATTTCTTCTGCATTGTTCCACGTGAGAAAAACATTAAATATTTTTTTTTAATGTGGAATGAGTATTAAATTAAATTTGTATCAGCAGAATTTATATCTAATGGTCTCACAAGTTTGTCCTAAAGAATCTATTTGATATAATCTAGTGTCCGGTGAGAGGAAGCAATTTACATGTTCTTTGCAATCAGCTATGCTAGTCCTAAAGAATCTATTTGATTTACAAGTTTGTCCTAAAGAATCTATTTGATATAATCTTGTGTCTGGTGAGAGGAAGCAATTTACATGTTCTTTGCAACCAGCTATGCTAGTCCTAAAGAATCTATTTAATTTACAAGTTTGTCCTAAAGAATCTATTTGATATAATCTTGTGTCCGGTGAGAGGGAGTAATTTACATCTTCTTTGCAATCAGCTATGCTAAAGAATAACTTCTTATAGAAATGCTTAAATGTCTACATTTCTTCTTATATAAATTGACCATTGCGTTAAACTCCAAAGAACTGGTCAGGTTTTGCAAATTTTTAATCACTAACTGAATATCTTGTTAAACAACGTCATCTCTTAATGTTAATGAAAGTACATGAAAATATCACTGTCTCTGCATTTACAATCTACACAAGAGATCTTCTGCATAAGAATACATACGCGCCCTCTAGGGATCAAATGGTGCATATTGTGCTGTGATGTCCTTTCTTTAGAATAGATACGAGCACTCTCTTGGATATGATTGGAAACGTTTTTTAACGATATAATTTTATTATAATTATTTGCGTTTTAACGGATAATTATAATTAAATATGTCTGTTTTTACAACCCGTTAGTGTGACCGTATTGTAAATGGCTGTTGTGCTCAGTTTAATAAATCTTTACAAGCAAATTGTAACTTTACAGTGACAAACGACTCGTTTTTATACACATTATAACACTATAAGTGAGACCGTGATGACTGGATTGTGGTAAGGAGATCGTTCTTATTAGAGGAAGTTAGTGAGTTCCCAAACTAAGATCCAACGTTTTCCCTGAAGGAGGCATATAAAATATTAGGTTGGGAAAAAAGTAATCCATTATTTTTTCGGTAGATGTCTGTAGTGACCGATATCTCGTGAGGTATCTATCAAACAATTTCAGAGTTATGCTCGTTGGAAAGGTGACATTTCACACTAAAATATCCTCTTGCGATTTTTTGTTTGATTAATTCAGTTACGTGTACAAGGTTTTAAAAATGGAAGACAACAAACAGAAAATTCGATACATTTTCGTTTTTCTCTTGTAACGGCGAAAAAGATAGCCGGATGGCTAAAATTGTGAAAGGTGTTTATCGTCCTATATATGACTGTAACAACCAGTTACGCCCAATTTTGGTTTCGTCGATTCCGTTTGGGTATTTGGATGCTAAAGATGCACCTCGCATGGATACAACATCGTCAAGAATGTCTATAAAATATCAAAAATTATCAAACTTGACAGCATGTCAGCAGTCGTAGCTTCGCACAAGACATAAAATCTACATAAAAACTGTTTTAAACCTTTTTACAAAGCGAATCTGAAAGAAGTTACAAAAAGTTCACGTAAAAATAATGGATTTCTTTTTCCCCAAACTAATATTTACAAGCAAATTGTAACTTTACAGTAGCAAACGACTCGTTTTTATACACATTATAACTCTATAAGTGAGACCGTGATGACTGGATTGGTAAGGACATCGTTCTTATTATAGGAAGGCAGTGAGCTCCCAAACTAAGATCCAATGTTTTCCCTAAGGGAGGCATATAAAATATATTTACCGTGGGGGCCTAGTCATGCTATTCATTCTCGTTATTGGAAGGTAGTGAGCTCGAATCCCTACCCACAATGTCCATCAGTTGAAAAAATACTTCTGAAGGTGACATGCAAATATGTAAGTTTTCTGCTTGGTCCCTGCATCTAAATTATTTGAGGATCCACTCAAATTTCGAATCTACCATGGCATACACACTGGGTGTTCTACACTACAAAGTGTCATCATTTCCCTGCCACATAGTGTTGAAAAGGTGGTAAATGCATTTTAGAAGCCTGTCAAGAAACACTCTGACACGTGTTTTTAAAAGCTAAATTTCTATGACAGTTTCAACAAACTTGATGCAGAAACCTACATTTATCTAAGAAATTAGCGCAATTAATGTGAAGTTAGGTAACTGCTTAAATATTAATGGAAAAATCAATGCATGAATTTAAACTGTAAACACAAAACCACGTTTTTCCAACGAATACAATTTAATTTGGACTTGTCACCAGGAATAATATACTTTATATCTTAGATTCATATATTGGGTATAGTAATAAGTTATACAAAGCAAAACGCGTGTCATTAATTCGAAGTAGCATAAAAATTAGTATATTCTGTGTTTGCTGCACGATTGAAGGCATCTCTTGCATATCAATCATCAGAAACTACAAGCAAAGCTGATATTTTGGATGGGAAAAAGATCTTAGATAAATAATTAATTCATCATTGCAATCGTTAGGTTTTCATTGTTTTTGACGTTTGATTGTCACTCGAAGGGGATTTTGACATCGGTGCTAATTTAACCATGACCTACAGATTAAAGTGGATGCTTAATCTCTACAAACATTTACCCTGAGTTAGGAATAAAATTATTCACTTGAAGGTAAGAGCGTTAAGCAGTTCTTTGACTTTCATTAATGGGAAAATATGACAAAAGTCTGTTAATTAATTTTGAGTAGAATGAGAAAATTTTACTTTCTAGTTTTTGCAGATGATATTTTTGATGATAATGATAAAAAACACAGCAACTTTTTATTGAGTATCAGAGATGAAAATTTGATATAATTTGATGTATTACAAAAACAAAAAAAGTGAAACGAGAAAGATTCCAATTATAAGAAGATGGGTCAGTCCAAGGAATCAGGAGTGTGAATATCGAAATGTTAAATCCTCTAAATAGGAAAAACAAAATATTTTCCTTTGGAAAATTTAATTGTTTTTGAACGATAAATGTGTTAAATAATCCAAAATACGGAAAAAATTGGATGGATTTTGACGAGATAGCACGATTGGTATGATCCATTAGTAGTGACACAATGATCCGTTAATAGCTAAAAAGTCTGTCAAAAATCTGCTGGGGTTTTAGAAAAGCTTTCATATTACAAAAGTGGTAAAAAGATACTCTAATAAAGATTGACAGTAAAATTTCGGATTATCCAGCAAATAAACCTAAGATAACCCTTCAGACTATCATTTATTTTTTATGATACTCAATGTCTTGTCTTCTGCCAATTCCGACCTGTTGATATTTTCATGATGTAAATGAGATGATAGTATCATAGCGTCCAAAAATGCACTATGACATTCCTCTGTTCTCTGTGTGTTTAGTTATGATATAAAATATATTGATGAAAAAATATATCATTAATATTCTTATTGTTAAAACATACTCTAAGAATATTATTGATATTATGATATGTCCATATAAATATGAACATGTGGTTTTTATAATACATATTATGGCATAAGGATATATATATATATAAGTCATATGCCTCGTGTATTTTAAAAAGAAATTTCTTAAGTTGCTTACATATAATAATTATGTCTTAGAATGGACAGTATTATATTTTATATCTTAAATTACAAGGATAAATTTAAAAGTTACAAACTCTTACAATTTCTAGTAATCTTTGGGAAAAAGTCAGGTGCAATTCCCTCGTTTACTATTTCGATACCAGAAGTGTGGTTACGATAAAAAATAGCATTTTCTTCTTGCCGAGGGAGGAACCTGGAACATAAATTTCATACTCCAAATTTCCTTTAAAAAAAAAGGGGGTAGATATTGTAACTGTCCTAGCTCCAGATTGAATCTTCGATTTCTTTATATTCTTTACTCGCGACTCCAGAGTTTTTCGGTTCGAATCGAGAATAGGAATCATCGGCTCTCAGAAAACCACGGCGTCAAGGGCATCGACCTATCTTCAAGGTGTTTGTTGGATCCTGTCAAATATATATCCTTGCGAAATTAAATGTTCCACAAAGCATTCGAGTCTATTTCTGCTTTGAAGAGTTGAAGTGGAATTCTTTTCTATTCACGTTAGATGCATTAGGAGGATATGTAATCAAAATAACAATTTAATCCCTCGAATAACTGCAACCATTTTCAGTGAGGAAAAGGAAATAATGCCTTCATCTGATATGTAGTTCTAATTGCAATGATAACAAAAGCAAATGATAGCAAAGGAAGTGTAACCCGCAGGAACTTCACTAGTACTCTGCCAACAGGTATATTGCTTAAAACTTATAATCTGATCATCGAATTATTGGCAATTATCCGATATTAATTGGTTCTGTGATTATTTGGGATAAAAAAACGCAAAATCTATATCATCATCTTCTTCTTCTTCCTGAGCTTGTCAGATGTGTGGCACCTCTGCATTGTTGCATTTTGTACCATGCTCCAAGCCCAATTTTTTCCTAGTTCCATTGTCTTGGGTCACCTACTTTGTTTATAATGTCTGATAGGCCTTCAATGGAGTTTAGGTGTAACTTTTTAGGATATGGATTACCTAGAGTAGTGAATCTTGTAAGGGCAAGAGCGTCACACTCATATAGGATATAATGAGCTGATTCTACCCCTTCGTGGCATTTCCTACAAATTGGTTCCTGTTTAAAAAGTCCCATTGTATGAAGGTGTTTCCTGAAATGATAGTGCCCAGTAATGAAGCCTACAATTGCTTGAGTCTTCAATCTTGGGAGTCTAAGAATTTCAGATGCAATTTTCTCAGATGAGTTGAAAATCACACTTTTTGCATGTTTCTGTCCAGGAGAGTCACGCCAAACTTTGTTCATCTCCTGTTTTTCCCATTTTTGAATGGCCTTCCTTGTAGTTTTTAAGTTGATCCCATAAAAGGGTTGCATTCCTATTGGATTGAAAGAGGATCCCTGTTTTGCAAGTTCATCAGCTAAATCCATATCATTCTGAAAAAGAATTGTAAAATAAAATCCTACATATGTTCTTTTTGATGAACATTGAAATTGTCAACCAGAAAAGGCCTTTGTATAATCCGTGTTCGAATCACGACGAATCTATTTATATACGTTAGTCAGGCTGCATTTTCTTCCAATATGTTTTGTTTCATTTATGAGCAATTCATTATAAACTAATGAAATATTTTTTTTTCAGTTACTTTTAGAGAAACTCTGTATCGTATGATAAATTCAAGTTAACATATAAAATTACCATTTAAAAACTCAGTTATCATGTAACGCGTATAATTGTCATATCAATCAATTTATCATAGCGCATGAAAACAATGTATAGCTAGCTATATTCATTGGTATAACTTAAGATTGAAGAAAACTAAACTTTTGAAAAAAAATGCAATGATAAAAATTCCATTTTTGCCGATTGAAAATTAACCATGAAGTGATTATCTTTTGCCTTTTTTATTTATTTATTTTTTCCTTTTTAGGCAATTGAAAACTTCAATCAATGCTAAATTGCTATTATTTTTCTACCAAATCGTCTCTCTGGCTGTTGTGAATCATTTTATCTTTACAACCATTTGATATTATAAATTTGATCTCATAAAACGTTTAGAGATAAAATGTACAGGAAATGACACAAGAAATACTGGTAACCTTGAAAGCAGGGCAAGAAAAATAAAATTAGTCAAAAATTCAATTTGAGAGAAATAGAAGCTGCAGAAAATTTTCAAAGCAATAACGCTGAAAATCTGAATTCCAAACATTTATAACAATAGAAAATTTCCATAATACTGAAAACACTTAAAAATAGAGGAACGTGAACATTGATCTGCATTTGTAAGAAACAAGCATCCTCTCCATCATTAATAAAAAGAGTTGGAAGCAGGATTTCTTTATTAGTTCTCTAAAAACAATTCTTAATCATTCAAAGTTGTGTGCCCAATAGTAAATTATTCAAAAAATCAATGATTTCTATCTCTGAATTCTTTATAAAAAATAAATATAAATTCTCACTTTCCTCGTATTGAATGAATACGGAAGATAAACATTTGAAACGAAACAGAATTTGAAAATAGATACAAATTGAATTAACAAATTCATATCGATAAATATTTTAACTTTCTTCTAAGAAAAAGAATCAATGTTTTAAAAAAAATTGTTTTTTATATACATTAATTTATTTAAAGTAATAGTGACAATTCTAAAAAATTAATCTTAATTATTCTAAAAATATCACGGTTATAAATCGTTCGTTCTCGTGTTTCAACTTTAACAAGCTGAGGACTTGACGTAATTGAATACAACCGGACCGAGTAATTCCTACAAGTCAATGTGAGGACACATACAGCTGGTGAGTAAGTTTAGACTGTGACATAGGCACAATGTCCTCCTAGTAAAATGATATTTCTGGGGATGGCAGATCAGGTCCTCGGCATGGTTCAAATTAGTAAAACCTAGCACCTGACACAAAGATTGAGCATAGGTGCAACGTTAGCCTTCTCAAGCATGCTTTAAAATCATGAGTCACATGTGACAAGCTAATTGTGTCAATCTTGACAAGCTAAGTAAAAAGTGAGCGGTAAATACAAAATACTTCAAAGCTACAATTGAGGGGATAACAAGTGTAATTTATTTTTCTAATTTTAAGTTATACCGTCTAATGCTATATAAAATTTATTTCAATGGTAAATGTTGAAAAGGGGTGAATGATCTCTTTAATAAAAATAAAATAACAAGACGTGCTTGAAAATCTTGAGATTTTACGGATTTTGCTACATTTCATTTCCTTTTAAGAACCTCGGAATAGGAACCGGCTGCGTGCTATGTCTGCTCAAAACAGCGAATAAAATCAGCGCAAAATTTCATCCGCTGTTTTAATTTATGACGGTAATTTTAGTAAAATGAAAAACATGTTTGGGTTTATGTGTGAGTGCGTATCTTGTGCGTGCATACACTTTCGTGAATTATTCTGTTAAATGTAATGAATGAACATTTTAACATATTCCAGAAAATGATTTTTTGTCAGTTGCAATAACTAGGCTAAAAAGTTTGAAAAAGTAAAAGTTATAAGTAATTGGCATCAAATTTGTGAAAAGAGTAAATTTGCTCAATATTCTGAGATTATAATTAATTTAATTTATATCTCAATACTAATTTTTTTCATTTCTACACGATATTCTTTCGTTTTTTTTATTATGCATACATGTTTCTTGAAGCATCAATTTAAATTTTCCCTACATTTATAGATATTAAAAAAATGAACATTTGCATATTAATTAAAAAATATAGATGGCATGTTTATTGCTTCCATCATAAAAACATTCAATATTTTTCTCAAGGCAGAATTGGAATAAATTATTATCCTCAGACAAACTTTGGAACTAATAACGAACGAAAAATATTTTAATTCACAACTTTCTGAGATTCGAGGATGATTTAAAATTAAAATCCAATAAAAGATCAGTAGGATATTCTGAGACACTCATTCGAATATAGATTTTGTTTATAATTAAATATAAAAATTCCTTCGATTTCTCCAAATAGAACGTCTTAAGTGTATACCTGGAAGGAACTGAAAAATGACTTCTAGAGTACTTTAAGCAAATAGAGATAATTAGCTTTACTGGTCTCTCTAAAAAGTTTCCTATCGGAAAGTGGATTTTAAGGGAAATCCAATAAAATGTTTTTAAATATTTAAAAGAAGACTTAAATGTCTGCTTAGGAAAACATAACCTTAAGCGTTTCGCAATAGAAAATTTTTTTAATTCTGGGAAATTCAATCAGACTTTTGTAAGTTATTTCCTTCTTGAATGCATGATCCTTTATAATTACTCCAATGATTTCTGCATCCTGAAAAGAAAAAGATCTCTTATTAGGTTAGGTTATTGCGACACGTAATCAGTTACTGATTACAAAATTTGTTGGAAACAATCAATCGAATAGCCATTTGAAACATTTCGAGCCACGAGAAAGACTGAGTCGACCATTGAGAGTGGAAAAATCACTGATGAGTGGCGAAGAATCAAATGACTTTACGAAATGTTTAGCATCAGTAAGTGCTTCGAACCCATATATTGGCAGTCTAATGGCTAATCTTAATATCTACCACATAACTTCCGCGAGTGGACTATCATAACGATGAAACTGGAGAAACTCCCAAGCACCTTCCCAAATGATGTGAAGGCATGTGGCAGAAGCGCAATATCCATGTTTTATTGTTCTACTAGTGATCGAACCCGGAACTTTATGCTCTTAAGTCTACTGTTACCACATGGTCATGGTGAGCCAAGGAGATGCCGAAGGTTTACGATTCTCCCACGTAGTCAACTTTCCAAGAACTTACCATGTCATGGCATTATCGGGAAGCTTGACTTTGGTGATCGGATATGAACCGCTATTTCTTCATGCCAATGTGGCATTCATAACTGTGAAGGTTTTCAAACGTGGTCAACTTTCCAAGAACTTACCATGTCATGGCATTATCGGGATGCTTGACTTTGGTGATCGGATATGAACTGCCATTTCTTCATGCTAATGTGGCATTCATAATTGCGACGGTTTTCGCTGCATATAGGTACGAAAATCGTTTTATTCGTATGGGAACGTTTGCTTCCAACCAACAAATTTAACCAATTTTTGTGTTATATTTCAAAATACATTATACACAGAAAGAGATTACATTAAAAATATGAATAAAACTTTTCGACGTTTTTCATATCTCTTTGCGTTTATTTTTTTTTTCCTCTAGTTTTGTACTTTTATTCAAATAAACACTTTTTGACTGTCTGAATTTAATTTTTCAAAGTAAATAACCATTTCATATTCCTTTCATTTGGTTCAGGTTGGTTTGCCTGACACTCTACAGTAATATTTTACGAACACGGGCTAGTTAAACCGGAACATATTTTTTGAAGTGGATTCCTAACCACTGTAAGCATTCAAACAATAATGGAAGTCTATTTATTTGGTTTATTTAACTGGTGCTGGCTTCTATTAACCGAGCTGCCACCATTAGGTTCATGATTTTCGATGGATGCTTCCAGATTTTCGTACATGTTATTTACACTCTCACAAGTACCTTTGTGGCATGTTGGCCTGGTCGGTTAGGGTATCAATCTCATTATCTCAAGCAGTGGTGTTGTGCTAATTTTTTTTTACCGGAACGCGTATATATAATTATATAGACAGGACCGATCCTGGGTAGGCGGCAGCTCTGTGCGGTCTCATGTCCCAAATTTAACGACGGGGGGGGGGTGATTTTCCAAATAAATACTAGAAAGTATATTTTATTAACTAATTTTCTTTTAATAAATGTTACATAAACATCAAATTTAATTTCAGTTACAATTTTACACCAAACAATAAATTCGTCACTATTTTTTATATAGAAAAAATTCCAGTTTGGGCGTGTATTTGACTCCATTTTAGCCATGGACGTGTGTTAATCATATTACAATACTAATAAATTGGATTGAAAAAAATGTACCTTTGTTTTTATATCACAGTGAATAACATTCAATAGAAATTGTCTGAGTTTTGAGATAATAATCCCAAATTTCTTAAGTTTTATATGGCGCTCATTGAGATAATTTTATATTTCAAATGCGAGACACCAAACTTTAAATATTTAATAAAAACGTCCATGCTTTAGCCACATAGTTCTCAAGCAATCACAGAAACGAAAAAATACGCGCTCATATACATTGCGCATGCGTGAGATCTTCTTGCCGTCGTTTCAGTATGTGGTACTTTTCAACATGTCTCTCGCGGGCAGCAACGCCGGGAAGCGATAGGTGCGCGTTGGAGGCATGCTGCCTCAATGTACGACCTGCCCAACACTTTTTAATCGACACTTTGACTTAGGTAGCGTGCATAGAATATTTTGCTAACAGTAGTACATATTAATCTTATTATTACATTGTTTTGGTTCGGGTTCGGTTCAAACCCTTGTTTATAATACATATAAAAATTCGTCAAAAATTAAAAAAAAAAATCAGCAATTTTTTAAAATTTTTTTTCTATACGTCAGCCAATTCTCATTATCATAAATCATTTTTAGTGCCGGAACGCGTTCCTGTCCAAAAAGGAAATACCGGAACTACGTTCCGGAGCTCGACAACACCACTGATCTCAAGATAGCGAGCTTAAATCCCGGCTTAATCGAAGATCAGTCTTGTTCGACAAACGTGGATGGAGCATTTTAAATAAGTCGTGGATGTCATGTCCTTCAGTTGAAATAATAAGTTTACGGACAGTAGTTCAAATATTAGGGGCTCTTCTGCTTGATGCCTAGTTCTAAATTACGAAGACTCCTACTCGGCTGCTTCCTCTATTTTGGTTGAGCTTCACTGGGATAGGTACAGAGAAGTCTGCTGGTGCAACAATTTGTCCCTTCGCACATATACAAAATGACATAAATAATTTCTACAAATTCAGGAGTTAATAGTAAACATCCAGTCGAGATTTAATTACCATAGAACATAGCGTGGCATTCCATTCTAAGAAAGCAGTAATACTTCATTCCCCTTTAGAAGCATAAAGAGCCTCGATGTTCGAAAAGGATTACTTGAGCTCTCCATCTCCAACTGCACACAGTGCACCAGGCGATGGGTTCAACTACTATCAGGCACATTTTTCTGTCCATTAATGTATTTTTGTGTTATACGAGCTTAAAATCGTATCCTGTATGATAAAGCACTAAAATTAATTGCCCATGAGGACATTTTGTGCCTGCCTACACATCATATCTCTGAAACTATCTGTAGTTTGCCATATACAAGTTTCCTCTGAGAAGCATCATGTTGTTATTAGTTAGTAATGTAGAGAACAAATCAGAGTACACATAGCAATTTAAAAAATATACAACTTCGTTGCTTCAAGTATTATCTTGATAACAACGTTCAAAACATATTATTAATGCCGTGGGAGTGCGTGAATGAGGAGTTTGTGAATCTTCAACTCAGAGCATCAAGGATGAACGACAATTATAGGAACATCGATTTCCAAGTCATCCTGCCATTTCTGGTTGTGACTGATGAATGGAAGAAATAGATTCATTTCAAACGATAGTAAAAGACGTTCCAAAAAATCTCGAACATCAGAAATAATAGAGCAAGTTTTGATTAGATTTGAAACAGCTCTTTTCAAAAGTTCGTGAGTGGTAGCTAGTAGTGGAGCTTATTTTACTTGAAGAACGCATGAACCAACTAGACGTATGTTCTTGAAACAAATTTCTTTCCAGTTTTTTAGAGGTTGCTTCGCTATCTATCCAGATATACAAAATGCGTTATGCGCAAAGAAGCTCTAAAACGTTTTTCTATCACGGCCCATAATATCTTGTGGACCTTAAGCCATAAAACCCAAACAACACATTAACGGAGCAGTGCGGATGGTCTTTGTCATCAAAGGCATATGGACAGCAGCACGACCATGAAAGCCAAGCAGATGTGCTTCCTTACGTATGGTATTCATTGAAAAAATACTCCCGAATACCTGTTCAAACTCCTCGCGGATGAGGGCCCTTGGTTGGGGGCTGTTTTTCCGATTTTCTCTGGATACACCTCTTTGGTCTCTATCTCCAAATTTTGTTGGTCTGCTGACTCGAGGCACATTCCGGCAATCACCACTCGCCATCCACTTCTTAATCACATAGGCCACTGTCGATTTTGGATACTTCAGATCGCTAGATAGGTCCCTTAAAGATCGGCCACTTTTGTGATACCCGATAAGTATATCTTTCTCTAAATCAGAGATCTCCGAACTGCTCGGCATCTTGCATGCGACTAATACCGATGCAGCTTTCTACACGATATATACCGGCGGAGGGCGTGACGTACCTCAGAACCGCTGATAAGGTCTTTTACATAGGTTTCAAAATATTTATTGCTAGACAGTATATGTAATGTGGAAAGGTGTCAATGCTGTCTAATGCCGAGAATCGTTGTTGGCGCACGACACTAGGAATCATGGAGAAAATATGACATGCCACTCATGTCTGGTTGTTCTCTTGATGCGCATTTTTCACTAAGCAAAAAATCTGTAGCTTTTGGTATCGTTCATTTGCTCTCCTAACACAATTGTAAGTTCAAGATGGAAATTTTAATATTCCTCTTTTTCTGTCTCTGAGACCATAGGAAATCATTGCTCGTTTGTTTCGGTACTATCATCCTTTCCTTTGGTTAATGAAAACTATTTAGAGTCATCCTGTATATTTTTAATGTAATTCGTTATTATTATAAAGTATAGAATGAAAGTGTTCTAAAGTTGCTTTGCTATACGACAGCTGACTATTGAATCAGTGGATAATATGATTCATACATTGAATGATTTATTATAAATAAACATCATTATAATTAATAGCAAAATATATTATATCATAAAGATGATGACATTCATCATCAATGCGTCTACAGATTTACTTGAGTAAGCGGGTTTGGTTAGGGTATGAGACGGATATTTTTGGAACTCCATGCTAACATTCTTGTAGTCAACCTTTCACGCAAGGAATGGACAAAGACAGGAGAGAGAGAAAGTACATCAATGCCCGAACCGGTATTCGAACCCAGGAACCTACCAACCCAAAGTCAGGCACGATGACCACTTGACTGGGTGAGTGGAACGTGTAAGCAAAAATAAAAAACATTTTCTTCAATTTTATTTTGCTGATGAAAATGAATTACTTCACATATTAGTGAAATAAATGGGAGCGATTTCTAATTGGTAAAAAAATCACTAAAAAAGGTATTTTGTCAAATAATGGCAGCCACATTTAAAGGCATAAGGCTTTGTTCTTAAAACTGCCATTTATTAATCCAAGTTTTATATTAGCCACAGTGCGTGGGGCATTTTATCCCTACTAATTTCCTTAAAATTCCTTCTTTTCCCTATACGTTGAAATGAATAAGAATCATGTTCCTCCTGCATTTCAATTGGATGAAGCCATTTACACGCACATGTGTGCACATCGAAAAAGTTTTAATAAAAAGATTCTCCCTTCGCTCCTTTAATCATAAAAAAAGGGAAGAATTTCTTCATATTCGAAAAACAATTCATTTTCTGTCACGTTTAGATATTTCATTTTTCCTCCTTGATCTCATGCTTCTGTATTCCCTGACACAAAAGAGTTCTGTTTTTATATGGCAAGAAAAACTTTTCCGTTTATGATTTCAAAAAAGAAAAAGTCTAACAAGAAAAGGCAAAAAAAAATGTTATCTTAGCTCCGGCCTTTGGGTTGCAGAAAGTCATGCAAATAAAACGTTAGATCCAATGGATTTTTAGAATATACATTTTTCTGTACTTTTCTCAGAAAATAGTAGACGGAGAAAATTCGTTTTTTTTTTTTTTTTTTCCCTGCTGCGTTTTTGTCTTTACCCGTTTTTTGCGTGTTATGTATTTTATATTTTACTCGCTCATACAAACTGAAGCTTTATGGAATATCTTTGAGATGGGTTTTTTTTTTTCGTGTGCTCTTCAGCTGGAGTATCTTTTCCCATCATGTGCTTTCCGAAAGTTTTCATCGCTGAACCATCATGAAAAGTCGTCGAAATCCATCGAATGCAATTCGAGACTTGCGAAGCCCCCCCCCTTCCTTATTTCTTTTCCTCGCCAGTCAAAAAATATATCAACGGTTAAATCACAAAACAATTTTATTTTGATCCAAGCACGGCAGAAAGCAATCATTTTCACAGTGCTGACAATTTAATTCTTTTATGAATTGAGGTGGAAAAATATTGATTCCGGAATCAATGTGTGTATTGGGTAATTAAATTTCGTCATTGAAGTTGGCTGAAAAGCTATTTCCAATTTGTTACTCTGAGAACGAATGTCAGAAACGCATTAATCTTGCAAATATTTAGATCTATATATTTAAAATTACGATTTTTGCTTAATATTAATGAAAATAATAATATATTTATGTCAAAAATAAATGAATAACTTATTTATTTTTTGCCTTTTTAATCACTTCAGATGCTTTTATATTTTATAGTCTTGTTATATACAACACTGAAATTAAGAAATTTTTAATAGAGAAAGGGTAATGGCAATTAATAATGTTATATAAATTTTAAATACTTTTATTAAAAAAATTATCTCACTATAAAATCAAGTTCTTTGAAAGCAGTTTTGAATTCTTTGAATTGTTTCGTTGTTAATAAAACTATTAAATATTTGCCAGATGATAGATTTTGTGTATTATTATATAATCTGCACAACATCATTTAGGCAGTAAGATTCATTTTAATTTTTTAATTTGAAGTTATGATTTATATTTAATTTTACGTAGCACACATAATGCTACAAAATGCCCTTAGAATCCAAAAAATTAAGAATGTATTATCAAGAAACATCCACAAACTGAAAAATTATTAATTAACTTAATAGGAAATAAAACACTTCTTTTTAGATTTGTTTGTCGTATTATGGTTATTTTTGCACTTCAATATTATCTTGGCTCCGACCAATTTTTTTTAGATAATTCCACGCCAGAACTACGCCAAATGTAAGAACATAATTTACGAACATTTATTATCAATAATCAAAGATTGGCCAGATTTCAAATGCTTCAGTATGAGATAGGTAAAAACAATATAAATATCTTAATAATACTCAAATATAAATGTAAATAAAATTTAATACATTGGCATATTCTCTAATATTCAAATTTAAAATGTATAACTACCTTGGACATGTTTTTATACTTATTACGAACTCTGAATATATATATATATATATATATATATATATATATATATATATATATATATATATATACAGTTCCTTTAATTAAAATACACACACGCAGTAACGAATGTAAATAGCTAAATGTGAAAAATCTTTTTCTCAATCATAAAGGCTTATTTATGCAATTAGTTAAATTTAACAAATCTTCATATTTAGCAACAATTTTTTTTCATTAAACATCATTACGTCTAATAGCAATATATATTAGTTTGGGGGAAAAAATCCATTATTTTTACGTAAACTTTTTGTAACTTCTTTCAGATTCGCTTTGTAAAAAGGTTTAAAACAGTTTTGATGTAGATTTTTAGGTCTTGTGCGAAGCTACGACTGTGGACATGATGTCAAATTTGATAATTTTTGATATTTTATAGACATTCTCGACGATATTTTATCCATGCGAGGTGCATTTTTAGCATCCAAATACCAAAACAGAATCTACGAAACCAAAATTGTACGTAACTGGTTGTTACAGTCTTATATAGGACGATAAACACCTTTCACAATTTTAGCCATCCGGCTATCTTTTTCGCCGTTACAAGAAAAAAACGAAAATGTATCGAAGTTTCTGTTTGTTGTCTTCCATTTTTGAAGCCTTGTATACGTAACTGAATTAATCAAAAAAAAAACCGCAAGAGGATATTTTAGTGTCAAATGTCACCTTTCCAACGAGCATAAATCTGAAATTGTTTGATAGATACCTCACGAGATAGCGATCACTACAGACGTCTACCGAAAAAATAATGGATAACTTTTTCCCTAAACTAATAGGTAGTAGTTTGAAAGTATTTAAAAGATGATTATAAGTATCATTTATAAAATTACATTGCATATACAAAAACGGAAAAAACAGAAATTTAATTTATATATACTTTTTCTCTTCCTGATTTAATTTTCATTTTCAGTTTGATGTCAATTTATAGATTTCAAGTAGTTAATGGGAAAATTGCACTTACAAATTCATTTTAAACATTCTGATCTCATTTATAGTTTCTCATCTTTCAAGCAAGGAAATAAGCCTAAATATCATAAATTAATTTTTAATCTCTTTTAAATATATTACTTTTAAAACGTTTTTTAATAGTTGATTCAAATGTTCAAGAAGTATGAACAAGCAGAGTAAAATTTTAATTTTTAGAAAGCAATATTTCATGGAGAAATTCCAAAGGCGAATAATAGAAAGAAAATGTATTACGTTATTAACAATCACGGTATTGTATCTTGATATATCTAAAAGGCAATGTTATAGGAAAATAGTATTATATTATATACCAGGGGTGGCCAAACTTTTGGGATCCGGGGTCTACTCCACATTTAAAAAATCGAAGGCGGTCTACCAATGGCAGTACATGTTTATTTTCGGTAACAAGAAAAAATGGTACATTATGTAATTTTTCTAAAAAAATAAAAATAAAAATTACAAAATAAAAATTTACTGACGAAAATAATCAAAGTATTCATATATTAAAAACTGACCATTCTTCGTTTAGTTGAAATTTGGCACTGTATATCTGCGACAAGTTTATCATATTGTGGCTGGTACGAGCTTATTGCAATGCATAAACTTGAAATTAAATGTTCATCTGTTAAATGCGACCAATGTTTGTTTTTTATTCATGGTTGAAAAAGCAGATCCGCAAAGATACCTCGATCCAAAGTGTGATTTCAAATACAAAATCAATTTGTAAATATTTGGAAACGTTTCCTCATAAATTAATTTCCAAAAATCAGTATTGCTAAATATGCTCTGGATATCAGAAATATATCACATCTTAATTTAATAATTTCTTCCTCGACCGTGACTGATATGATATCTACTAAATATCCTATTTTTTCAGATACTTCATCAATGTTGACATTTTCATTAAATGGAAATATCATAAAATTGAGTATTTCTTTTAGCCTAATTAAGTCAGCGAATCTTCTTTCAAATTCTTCAAACAAAACAAGTAAGTATTAAGCGAAATCTTTGAAGTATCGGTTTGGATTATGGATGCACTCTTCCCCCATGTTTTTGAAGTTTCTTAATTCATGTTTTCTTAATTGTGATGCACATCTTTCTATAGTTTTTTTTTAATGTTTTAATCACGCTCATCATGTCCGTTTTAGGTTTTATATAAATCGTAAACCTTTAATCATAAATCTGTAAATCGTAAATCTCTGCACAATTTGTTTTGGGTTTTAAAGCGTAGAGTGTAGTAAATTTTTATTTTAAGTAATTCATTGATTTCTATGCCATAATACATAAATTAAGTTGTAAATATCCGAGGTCATTATCGGGATGGTCGCGTGGGCTACCTAAAATGTCTTCGCGGTCTACTAGTCGACCGCGGTCGACGTCTTGGCCACCCCTGCTATATACTGTAGAACAGTGCTCCGCAACCGGTGTGCCACGGCACACCGGTGTGCCGCCGCTGAAACACAGGTGTGCCGCCGCTTGAAATTACACAACATATTTATTTTAATGCAATGTACTCTAATACAAATTTACAATTTATAAAAACGAATTGTATATACTTACTATATTTCAATGCAAAACCATAAATAAAATAATGTTTAGCATTTGCTATAATGTATTCACACAAAAAAATGCAAGGTCCGAATGAAAACTTATTAACCTGTTCCGACAAATTGCAAGGGTTCAAAAATAAACTGGAACTTTGGCAAAATGAACTAAGTAACAACTCTTGACAACCGTTTCAAAGGGTTCATAATACAATAATTGAAAATAGGCAATTAATTATCGATCTGGCCCAATCCCATTTAACAACAATGGAAAATAAATTCGACTACTATTTTCATTCGATTAAAAGTGAAGAATATGATTGGATTCGCAATCCTTTTGCAACTAATGCAAAAAACTGGCAGATCTCATCAACAAGACTTTTGGTGGACTTTAGACTTTTTGTTTTTTGGCACTTCACACTTACTCATAGACACGACAACAACAACAATTAAGTTGTCAGTCACTGAAGTGAGAAGCTAAGACCAGACACGGAATAATTATTTTCCAGTTCTCTTACAGACCTTGAAGGAGAACTTAAAGCTATAACCTGTCTATCAAGATGGTCTCACAGATATTCTGTTGGATCCAAGTCTGGGAATCAAGGTGGCCATTTGATTTGCTCCAAACCTTAAGGTATTCCTTTACAGATCGATCATTTGATATGAGTTATTATCCATCAGAATGAAATCATTGCCAATTACATCATCATATGGGGGATACATGGATCAAGCATTTCAACCTGATATCTCACACTACTCACAGTTCCACCCTAGAACAAATACATGTCAGTAACCACTGACTATTCTCAACAAATCTCCTGACAAAAACTTAAAATCAATAAAATTTACTCCTATAATTCGGATAACCTGAAGTTTGCCTGTTTTTTCTAACCCTTATATATCCTGTTCTTTTCTATCAAACAATTGGTAGGTAGTTTAGGAATACATTTACAAAGTTTATTTCTATCATTTATATAAACTATAAATTTTATTGTTAGTATCATTTTTTATGAAGAGCCTAGAAAATTTTTTTTTAATTTTTCTAGACTAGTATAGATCAAGATCATTTCTAAACCTAAAGCTGGGTATCGAATCCAAATACCTTAGCACTAACCATTATTTAAAGAGCCAAGTTGGCAGGAGAATGAAAGATAATATATCTCATTAATATCTCTCTTTTCGTTTGTTCTTATTTTAAACTTTCTTAATACTAAGAGAATCGTTTTAAAATTATTATGAAATCTTTAAAAAATGCTTTTATTTCTGTAAGTAATTCCTTATTTTCACTAATAAGTATTTTAGCTGTTTCTCTGAAGAAATTTGTGCAAATGAATTCGATGCTGCTAGATTTCTTTTATGTAGTTTACCTCGAAAGTTTTGTTCTTTGAAAGTGATTCGAATATTTCAGTTTATTACATACCTAATTTTGTTCATAATATTTGTGCTTACAGGTTTAATTTTGTACTATATATAATTACTCTCATATAATTTATTTTATAAATTAGCATTCTTTTGTAGTAACTTTTACTGTCAGGAATAAAAGAATACATTGCTAACACATTTCT
>JAPDSC010062391.1:0-15963 GCA_026290005.1 Latrodectus geometricus
TATATATATATATATATATATTGTAAAACTATTTTTATTTGTATTAAAATTTCATCTGAAGATTATTTTAATAAATTTATTATTTTTAAGTTTTTCTAAATACAGTAAACGCTCTCGTTTTTGCGAATTAGTAGAGACCTGTAAAAACAGTTCGTAAACTAGAAAAATAATGCATTAGATTATTTGAATCAGATTTTTTTTTATAAACTTCTTTTTCTTGACGAATGAAAAGCAATTACGAAAAAAATTATTTAGAATGCACTATATGAAACAATATTCATGCTTAAAAACAATACTTACTTTCACTGTATAGATGAAAAATCTAGTAATCTTTGAATTTTTCTGCTTAAAAACTACATATTTAAAAATACGTTATTCCTTTTTTTGATGTATAAAAACATTTTGCTATTTTTTCTCTCAAAAAAGTACCTTAGTCTTGTTAGCCATTTTGCTGTTTGTTTTGCAGACGTTTTTTTACACAACATCATTTTCTTCTTCGTCGATGTCTGGAATCTTTTTTTTATTCTCATTTGTTACATTCTGAATAATTTCATCATCCATTAATTCTTCTATAAATATCACATGTGAGTCTATTTAAAAAAAAATCTTCCAAATAAATTTCAGGCAACAAAGGGATTTTTTGAAGTTCATGGATGAGTGATTCTTCTTCGCTCAAGTCATCAGGTAAATTATATTTTTCTTAAGCAATGGTGGTTTATTTAAGGCCTGCATGCTGAAATGATCTCGATGCTATCTGTCCTTCAACATCATTCCAAGCATTGATTGGCAGATGTATTGCTCTTACAAGGTCGATTTTATTAAGGTCGCTCAAACTACAATCCCATAATCACCCTTTGCAAAAGTATTTTGCGATATTTGCTCCTGTGAAGCTGTTGATTATTCCCTTATCCATGGGCTATAGAACAGAAGTTACATTATTCGGTAGAAATCCAAACGAAGCGATTCAAGATCCTTGACTTCAACGAAAGAAGTCGATAGTTTTGAACATTTTTGAATCATCTAGGCTTTAAATATTTTCCTATGAAAAGCAGAGACAGATTTTCTGTTCCATTCATATTAGCTGCAAACAGGACAGTAAATTGTTTGCTTCTCTTTTTTACCCCATTACATTTGTCTAAAAAAAAAAGCTTATTTCTAGTTTTTTTCTAAAGCCAAATGTTCTTTTGGATAAAATCTTAAAAAACAAAATGCCTCGTTTCAGAATTCCTTCTAATCCTTCTAATAAAGTTCTGTATATATATATTCTTTGAAAAATCTTTTCCGTGTAATTTATTTATTTTTTTATAAACGTCGTGTATTGTATCTTACATGATGAAACAAATTCTACATTTATTAAGTACAAAGAATAAGAACATACAAGGAGAATAAACACATATTTCAAATAAATTTCAAAAGAATATATCTCACTAAATAACATCTGTGAAAATGTAAAATAACATATTTCTAATGCTAAAAAAATATTTTAAGGAATATAGAACCTAAGAATAATTAGTAATGAACAAAAGTACAGTAAGAAAATTCTGACGATATAGACCAGGGGTGGCCAAACTTTTGGGATCCGGGGTCTACTCCACATTTAAAAAATCGAAGGCGGTCTACCAATGGCAGAACTAAATTAGCGTACATATTTACTTTCGGTAACAAGAAAAAATGGTAAATTATGTAATTTGTTTTTTTAAAAAAAACTTGATATTAATATTTACAAAATAAAAATTTACTGACCAAAACAATCAAAGTATAATTTAATAATTTCTTCCTCAGCCGTGACTGATGTGATATTTATTAAATGTCCTATTTTTTCAGATACTCCATCAATGTTGACATTTTCATTAAATGGAAATATCATAAAATTGAGTATTTCTTTCAACTTAATTAAGTCAGCGAATCTTCTTTCAAATTCTTCAAACAAAACAAGTAAGTATTAAGCGAAATCTTCGGTTTGGATTGTGGATGCACTCTTCCTCCATGTTTTTGAAATTTCTCAATTCATGTTTTCTTAATTGAGATCCATACCTTTCTATAGTTTTTATGAATGTTTTAATCGCGCTCATCATGCCCGTTTTAGGTTTTAAATCGTAAACCTTTAATCATAAATCTTTAAATCGTAAATCTTTGCACAGTTTTGGGTTTTAAAACGTAGACTGTTGTAAATTTATATTTTAAATAATTCATCGATTCTATGTCATAAGTCATAAATTAAATTGTTAATATCCGAGGTTATTATCAGGATGGTCGCGTGCACTACCTAAAATGTCTTCGCGGTCTACCAGTCGACCGCGGTCGACGTCTTGGCCACCTTTGATATAGACCATTTTAACCTATACGTCAAATGAGATTTATCGTTAAAAGACATTTAAGTTTTCTCAATAAATAAATATTTTAAAGAGAAAATGGAATGAAACTTTAAACTTCCCAGCGAATAAACATGTTACGAAATATTTAAGGATAGAATTTTATATATATATATATATATATATATATATATATATATATATATACACTACTAGCCATTAAAATTGCTACACCAGGAAGAAATGCAGATAACAAAATGATATTTATTGGACAAATATATTATACAAGAAATAACAAGTGATTAAATTTTCAAAAAATGTGGCTGGATAGATCCTGAGAAATCAGTACCCAGAACCACCACCTCTGGCAGTAATAACAGCAGTTATACGCCTGGGCATTGAGTCAAACAGAGATTGGATTGCATGTACAGGTACAGATGCCCATGTAGCTTCAACACGATGCCACAGACTGGCGTTTGGTGACGAGCCAGTCACTCGGCAACCAATGACCAGACGTTTTCTATTGGTGAAAGATCTGGAGAACATGCTGACCAGGGCAACAGCCGAACATGTTCCGTATCAAGGAAGGTCCGTACAATACCGGCAACATGCGGCCGGGCATTATCCTGCTGAAACGTAGGGTTTCGCAGGGCTCGAATAAAGGGTAGAGCCACGGGTCGTAACACACCAGAAATGTAACGTGCACTGTTCAAAGCACCGTCAATGCGAACAAGAGGTGACCGAGACGTGTATCCAATGGCACCCCATATCATCATGCCAGGTGATGGGCCAGTATGACGATGACGAATGCACGCTGCCAGTGTGCGTTCACCACGATGCCGCCAAACACGGATGCGACCATCATGATGCTGTACACAGAACCTGGATTCATCTGAAAAGATGACGTCTCGCCATTCGTGCGCCCAGGTTCATCGTTGATCACACCATTGAAGGCGCTCTTGTCTATGACGCAGCGTCAAGGGAAGCCACAGCCTTGGTCTCCGAGCTGAGAGTCCATGCTGCTGCAAACGTCGTCGAACAGACACTTGTTGTCTTCCAAACGACCCCGTTTCTTGACCCACGGCTCGTAACGTGGTTGCACGATCCGTTGCGGCCATGCGGATAATATGCCTGTCTTCTCGGCTGCTAGTGATAGGTGGCCGTTGAGATCCCGCATGGCGTTCCGTATTACCGTCCTGAACCCATCGATTCCATATTCTGCTAACAGTCATTGGATCTCGACCGACGCGAGCAGCAATACTGCGATAAGATAAACCGCAATCCCGGTACGCTACAATTCGACCTTTATCAAAGTCAGAAACGTGCTGGTACGCATTTCTCCTTCTTACACGAGGCATCACAACAACTTTTCACCAGGCAACAACGTTCAAATGCAATTTGTGTATGAGGAACTGGCTGAACAATTTCTTCATTTAAGTACAATGTAGGTGTCGCTACTGGAGCCTGTTTTGTCTGAATGCGCTGTAAAGCTAATCATTTGCATATCACAGCACCTTTTTGCTTTCGTATAAATATCACGTCTGTAGCATGTCGCCTTCTTGGTGTAGCAATTTTAATGGCCAGTAGTGTATATATAATTCTATCCTTTAAATATTTCGTATATATATATATATATATATATATATATATATATATATATGTTTTGCTAATAAAATTTTGATGTAAAGTAGAACTCAAATTTTATTAGAATAAATAACAGTGAAACACTAGGAATTAGCAAAAATCTTTTGAAATGAGATGAAGCTTTCAACTTTTAAAGTCCTTGAGTCTACTTGAGGTTTTATTTTTATTCCTTCAATAAAATTATCTTTTAGTTTATTTGAAAAGATGCCAAATTCATTGGAAAATTAAATCATGCATATATTTCTGATATTTACTCGGAATTTTTAATCCCAATTATAAATATAATATAAATATAAAACATTCAGCGTTATGAAAATCCAGAGATGTATTTTTAATATCATTAAAACTGAAAACGGAAATAGCATTTTATTTTCCATTATCAAATAATATATTTTATATGCATAAACTTGAAATATTTAATTTGAAAACAAAAATTTGAATAGTTATTTCCTTTTCAGAATTAGCAGTATTTTTAATGTATAAATTCCAAATTACGCTTTTGAATTTGAAATGAAATTGGAAAATTTGGGTAATTTTGAATCATGAGCAGTTATATATCTGCAAATATAAAGACAAAAACATGCTACTTCATATTTAATTAGAATGCCTACTGTTGCTTCACAGCCTTAATCTGCTTTAAAATACTAGGAAGAGAAATTGCTTGCTAAAATATCTTGTCTTTTTTTCTCCTTTAAAAAAGATATTTTAAAAGGTGATGCCTCAGTTTGTATCCTGAATAGAGAATAATCAAGAATTTATTTTAACATGAGAAATGATTTCTTAAGACCTTCTGAGTCTTTATAAATATTAATAAAGGTTATATAGCTTTAATTTATAAATTTATTATATGGCTGGTATCTGTGCAATACAAGTCAATAAAATATTCAGGCGTTAGATCTAAGACTTCTTACGCTCCCAAGATAAAACAATTTATTTTATCTTTGTAGCATTAATTTCACAATAAAATTTTTATTTTCATGATTATTTATGGCATTAGATGGTATAACTATGTACCATACAACTCCATCTAATGCAATTCATAAATAATTCAAATTTTTTAATATGCTTTTTTTATTTTAAATTGATATATTTTCTTTCCGGCACAATCTTTTAAACTCAATTTACTGTTTGAATTTTTCCAAACTACTGGCAATTGATATTAAATCCTTTCCAACATTTTTCATTAAAATAAACTAAAAGTGATATTGAATATTATAATTTGCATACTTGTGATTTGGATCATTTCATCAAAGAATTAAATTACTTACTTTTTTTTAACTTATTTTCTTGAAAAATAGTGGATTGATGAATATTTTCTTATTATAATATATTTTTATTATATTTATAACTTATTAAATTATAATATTTTTTTATTATAATTAATAAGCAAAATAAAAAAAAATATTTATTTTAATTATTAACTTATTTACAAAAACTCTCTTTAATCTAAAATTTTTTTCAGCTAATATGTACCCTAAAATATTAAAGTCTCCACTATTATTTTTAGTTGCATAGTGGCTTACGTATCTGTTGAAAAAAGCTTATTAATTTATTCTTTCACAAGTTACGAACTACTTATATAATAGTCTTGAATTATTTACAAAATTTTACCATCGGGAAATTTTTTCACTTTTCATTTTATACGAATTAAATGCTAAATAATTTTATTAATGCTTTTAACTGAAATATATTAAAAAAGACACTATACATTGACAAAATTAATTTGACATCAATGATATTTAAACAAAGTTGCTGTGCCCTGGGTTATTTTGATAAAAATTACCTTTTGAAAGCCCTAGGACATGAAATGAAGAACATGTTCCCGATTTCCCGTTACAAAAGCACAATCGCTAAATAACCCAGCAAACACAAAAATGCCGGGTATTCATCGGGCCGCTGCTGCGAGCCGTCTTGGCCAGCAGCGGCCCACCACTATTTGGCCTCGCCGGCTCCGTCAATAAAGTGGTCGTCGTCATTGATGGTGGGCCGGCTGTACGGTCCTCTGCTGGCCCAACGCTGGTTGGCCAGCAATGCCGTATTGGCCGCGTGTGGCCCATGTAATTGCCGTACACGGTTATTCATCGGCCCTGTGACGAAAGCTTTAAAGCTTTTGTCTCTGGTAAATAGAAGCATTGATTGGTTAGTGACGTCATGGAAATCATTTTAACATTCTACCATTTGACATCCCTTTCGGTTTTCTTTAGTGAAAACCTCTTAAAAGGAAGTGACGAGCATCTATCTTTTTATTTGTATCTACGAGTGCTCTTCATTATCGAAATTTTCACATCAAGAGCAAAATTTAATTTTCTTAAAAACATTTTCTTTGACATTAATGCTAAATTTATTAAAATAATTAAGTCAAACATATTAAATTCAAATTTCCTAAAAAAAGATTTGAAAGAAAATTTCAGAATAAGAACACCATGAAATTTTTAAATAATGAATATATTGGAGTTTATAAAGAATTTTCTTTACATAAAATTTATTAATGAAATAATTTATGTATAATTGATGAATTAAGTGCTAATGAAAAAACCTTACTTTATATCATAATAACTATTTTAATTTTATGACATCATGACCTACTCTCACACAAGACACATATAAACACATAATTATATCCAAAATTTTTGTGTTACTTAAATATATATATCCGATCAAACAGACTTCCAATGAATAGCCTTTATTAGACGTCTAATAAACTTTCAGGTAAGTTATTCATAATAAGGATTTTTATTGGTCTGATGACTAATAAATAGACGTTAATCAATAATATGGAATATAGAAATAATAAATAGACATTATCCATTTGTTGACGTTCAGTGATTCACATTTTATAGTAATCTATTTCTTGTCCATTCTTATTCTGTAATAAATATCTGTTGAACAGCCATTTTTGGACGTACATTAATATTAGATTTCTATGTACCTATTATAAACATATATGATATCAAAGAAACCTTTAAAATGATTTTTTTTAATATTTTATGTAGAGTCACATACACAGGTGCACAAAATAAAAAAGTTTCTGATCTATATCAAATTCCAAATCAATTTTGTTCGACGGATTTCATCCGATATGAAATTTATTGAAAATTTTAACTACAGTTGGCTTTTTTTCTTTTAGAACCTGTAATTTATAAGCGAATACATACGATTTTACTGACTGTTGGCTAGTCCATAACAGATAACTCCATAAATGCAATGATAATTTTAATTCCCATTTACGAATTAAATTTTTGAAAATTCTCTTTTTTACGAAATCGCTTTCTTGTATTTTTCGTTCGCATTTATTTTTTATAATATGAAACTTCTTTTTTTTTTTAAATTTTTTAATTGAGAAATTTAGATCGACAGTGTTATTAGTGAAACTTTTAATTGTGAATAACTAACTATGTGTGCATGGTGAATAAAATGTAATTTAAATTCTAAAATTGTTTAAAATCAGGATTAACGGAAAATTTCTTATAAATCTGAGTGTGATTTATGTTAGTAGGGTGTGCTACAGGTATCAGCCTCAAGTATCATTCACCACAAATTTTTTAAAGTAATCTTGGTCTTTGTCAAAATTGGTCAAAATTGGTCTTTGACCTTGTCTTGGAATCCCCTTTTGAAATTTCCATTTTAGGCGTAATGCTCTTGCTTAAATCTGCTTGGAATGATGTTTCAACAAAAAATGTTGACGACTTAATAAGTTATTTATCCCCTATCTTCGACAAAGAAAACTAATGATCCCCGTAATTTTATTTCAGGACTATTTGAATCTGGATTCAGATACAATTTGTTCATAAGAATTATTAAATGTTTAAATGGATGAGAACATAATAAAGGAGAATGAAAAGGAACTTTCAGATATCAAACATGAAGTAATAGACTTAATGTTGGAATCATCTGCAAAACAAGTAGGATAATGGCTAACAAGATAATGGCACTTTTTTAGAAAAAGAACGGTAAAATGCTCTTATATAGAAAAAAATTGCAATTTTGGAAAAGAAAATAAAGTGATTATAATATATATAATTTTAATTTATTTTTACCTCGGTAAAATGAAAGTAAGAATTGATTTTAATTGTTTTTATTTTGCATGTTTTTTATATAATGAATACTAAATAGTTTATTCTAATAAGGCTTTGTTTACAAAGAGAGAGCAGTGTGGTAAAAAAAAATGTTTTCAGATCAAACAGCTATTTTTTTATTTGATTAACTATTTTGTCGACCCCAACGTGTTTAAAAAGTACGAGGATCTACTGTGATATCATTGGACAATCCTTTTAGAAATTTAATTCAAGTAGCTCATTTTATTTAATTCTTAATATGAGTCACTTATTCCTTGTGTGCCTATTAAATTTTCAAAGAATTCAGAAAAACTTCGCACTTTATTAATTAAATTATTTTGATTTATACTTGGCTATTACAATCTATAATTTAAATTTTGAATAGCGGTTAAAATTTGTCACGTAGTAAAAAAATCAGTTCTTACCTGATTATATATTCAGGTTGACTTATAAAATTCATTATATGTGATGTATATTTAAAACTAGCTATCAATTGAATCTATTTTTAATCACTGCTTATCAATTTCATGGATAGTTTTCTTTTATACCTGTACAGAATCTTATACTAAAAGGAATAACAAAAAATGAATGATTATCCCATTTATGAGAACAATTATTAGATAAAATAACACATAAGAAAATATTAATAAAACTTTGATGAAAATAAATTATAAAAAGCTAAGAGGTGAATTGCTGATGTAAACTAATATCAGTGGTTGGATGGTTTGGATGTTCATTCTCGTTATTGGAAAATAGTGAATTTGAATCTCAACTGAAGATACGTCATGTTCACTAATGTCAGCTGGGGAACATTAAATATATGGTTGCAATGTCCTTCATCTGAAATAATACCTTTTGGAATTACACTACTTTCTCACTTTCTCCTACCTTCTCAATTTAGATAACGTGGAACGACGAGGGTGAAGGCCTACTAAACAATGCTTAGTCAGTCATAGACTAAACAATGTTCACTCGCATCGTTCCACGTTTAAATGAAGCTGCATATTACCCTTTTTACTAATCATGGACCAAGCAGGAGGGTCCATTCATGCGACAGGGTCTATTTGACTTGGTATAGGCTTTCTTGCACTAAGAAGATGAGTAACAACATTTATTTGAGATAGAAACATCTTATTGTCACTATAATGGAAAAATAATTTTAAAAAATATCATTTTTGAAGATATTTTTGACATTAAAAATAGAAATATAGACAAAATGAAAATTTTGATTCTGTTCCCACAAAAATTTCCTTTCCATAAGAAGTTTTAAAAATTACTGGCTGATAAAAGTTCTTGATTATTAAAATGACAGAATATTTGAAATATTTTACTTATTGATATTATCAGTAGAGATCATTAGTATATTTTATTTTATATAGATTATCAATATTTTTTTCCGAAGAACATTTTAATAAAATATCTTTTTGAAAGTGTATTTAATTTAGTTTTACTTAGAAATTGTTTATATTCTATTTAGGCTTGGAATCAAAATATGATTCACACGAACACTTAAAATGCTATATATTTTTAATGTTTTATAAATTTTACACACAGTAAGTAAGTTTAATTTAAATAAGAATTATTTTATCACTTTTATAATTTTTAATTGGACAATTTTAAAAATGTAAGTATTATTATAATTACATATTTCAAGAAAGAAATTTATTAGAATGTAATATTTGAATCAAAACCTACTATTATTATTTTAAAATTTGTTAATAAATTATTTTCAAAAATTATAGTAATCAATTATTTATTTAATTGTAAGATATATGATTTATAAAAATTTATAAGAATATTGATATATTTAGAGTCAAATATCAATTAAAAACATTAAAAAATATTATTTATTTCAACAATCTATGAAAATTTTTATTTCTGCTAAAATATACTTTAATTCTCATTCTTTTCATTATAATATAACTGAGTACACTCTTTGTATCATATTTTTTCTTTTTATAAATGAATGAAAATATTAGCTTATTAATAATGTAGTGTCTGAATACAAATCTGCTGGAAATTAGGGATTAAAAGAAAGTTTTCAATATTTAAAATGCAATGAACAAAAAACATTGTCGAACTGAAAACACTTGCTTATTTAATAAATATAAATATTTAAAATTCTTTCAAATTTAGAGTTCAGAAATTCCTCTCATTCTGACATTTTCATAAAGCTTAAGTTTATATTTTTAAAATATTTTAACATTTACATATATTTATAATATTTAGCTAAATATTAATGTAACATAGAATCAATCACTGTAATGTAATCCATTATATTTGAAGTATTATATTTAAATTTATTTTTCACTCAGATTTTATGAAAAGGTTTTAATTTAACATTCAATAGAAATTGCTGAAAGGTACTTTTTCTTTTTCATATGATCAAAAATTTAAACAATGAAACATTTTATTTAAATTAATATAAGGTTGATACGTTACGTTATTGGTCATTTTATTGCATTGTCGTAGTGACTCAAAAAATCTTTAAATACAAAAAAATATCTATCGCTGAAGTTCAGACTTCGGTTTATTAGAGAATATTTGTCTATAACAGAGTTCCCCAAACTTTTTTGTGTCGTAGACCCCTTGCCATGTTTTTCCGTGTTGGGTAGACCCCTTACTTATCTGATATTGATTTCCTGTAAATTTCTAACTGTAGTGAAGTTTAGTGTTAAAAACTTAAAGTAAAAACACATATTAATTTATACATTTATTAATTGAATTTAAATTAAAACTACTTAAAACAAAATTTTGTATCTGTTATGTAAAATATACGTAACATTAAATAAACATAAAATAAACTATAAATAAAATAACATAAGCAATAAGTCAATATTTTTAGTGAGAAGGATGAACCTGATGCTTTAATAATAAATTATCAACATTTGGCGTCAATTTTGTACGGGTTAATCTTAAATCTTCTCGGCTAATGATGTCCAGTCTGTTTCTTTTTTTCGTTAGGAGATTGATAACAGTGCTGAACCCCCTTTCCACTAGGAATGACGATGGAAAGGAAATTAAAAATTTCCTCGCTATGTACCATAATACGGGATAAGTAACGGGTATGTTGTTTTGCAGCCAGAATTGCTGATATCCGTTTTTAAACTGAACTTAAGTTCTTCGTTTGTACTTAGTTCAGTCAGTTCCTCTTGTATTATGACATTTGTTTCTTCTATGTCACCATATGGATTAATTTTCCACGGTGGTATTACCATAGTCAAGATATCCTCAAACCAAGATTCAATATCTGAATAGAGGGCATTTAAATGTTGAAAGTAAGTTAAAACCTCGTCTTCCTGGCAGCTTGCCTGTGACAAATTGGGAAACTGAGAAAATTCGCCTCGTCCAATATTTTGCTTCATTAGTTTAACTTTGGCAATAAACGCTGATAAGATGGACTTTGTTTTAATAAAATTTAAACTGTCGCCTTGTAATTGCAAATTAACCATATTAAATTTTGTGAGCAAACCTGTTAAATAGGCGATGTCTGCTTTCCTCTTCATTAAATTTTCTTTTAAAATTTTATCTTTAGTATCCAGAAATTCTAAAATAGTCTCAAAAAGTGCAAAAATTCTTGTCGAACATAAGCCTTTCGACAGCCAGCGTACTTCAATGTGAAGGAGTAATTGATGAAAGTGTTCGTCATTTTCTTCCCACAACTGCGCAAATAACCGCGTATTCAACGCGTTGCTTCGGATTCAGTTTACTGCATCAATGACTAAATGAAGTGAGGTATGCAATCTAACTCTCAAATTTTTAGCAACTAAATGTTGTAGATGGATAACGCAATGTATTGCTAACACCCCTGACACATTTTGTTTTAAATAGCTTATAAATCCACGATAACGTCCAACCATAGCAGGTGCTCCATCTGTAGCTACTGATGTTATATTTGATAAAGGAATTGCTTTTTCAATGAAGTAATCCTTCAAAACACGAAATATTGATTCACCTTTAGTATCCGTTATCAAAGTTATTGCGAAGAGCAGTTCTTCGTAGATTTCTTGATTCATAATATAACGAACATATGCCAATAATAATGCTGCATTATCAGGTAAAGTTGACTCGTCCAGTGGTATGGAGAAATGAGTTGTTTGCAAATAATTAGATAAGAAGCTTTCAATATCAGAATTCATTTCATCAATACGTCTTTCAACAGTATTGTTGCTTAAGGGAATTCTTCTAATGATATCAGATGCAGATTTGTGTAAAACAGTTTTTAAAACCTCTTCAACGGCTGGCAAAATTAACTTCTCTCCGATAGTATGCGGTTTTCCTGATTTTGCTATAAGTAACAAGATATTGTAAGACACCCGCAAACCATCATTTCTTTGTGACGTCGAAACGAACATTCTGTCCAGTGTAGGTCTCTTGTGAAGTTTATCTTTGAGTGTTTGAAAGTATTTCAAATCTTTCTCTGTTTTATCAGGGTGGCATCTTCTCAGATGATCTTGCAGTTTAGATGGTTTCATAGCGTCATTGCCCAAAACTTTGCTGCATAAAAGGCACATAGGCGATTGTTTGTCCGGCAATGATGGAATGAAGCCAAATTTCAAATAATCAACACTGTACTGTCTACATTTCTTTTTAGATACGGACATGGCATCAGTGATCTGTGGGCAAAATTAAATTATTTAAATAAGACAGAAAACCCAGCAATTGTATATTAAAAATATTTAAGACAGTTATATATTTAAGATATTATAAGATAGTATGATGTAAGTAAATAGGTACTATCAGTGTATGTGTTGAGATCCACTATCGTGGACCCCCATTTTTATTTCATGGACCCCCAAATATTTTTTCGCTGACGTAGACCCCTTGCAGGTTGTCATAGACCCCTAGGGGTCGATATAGACCACTTTGGGAATCACTGGTCTATAACAATGAATTAATAAGTTTTAATATAAATGACAATTAAGTTCGCATGATTTTGAGAAATTAAAAATTTGTATCAAAAAAGATCAAAATGAAAAAGGTCTTTGCTGTTTAAAAGACCTGAAAATTTGAGTTAAAGCAAGATTTGAACTATTAAAATAAGATTTATCAAGTAGAAATTCTCTTCGAATTTATGCTTTGAAACTGAATGTATAGGACATATTCAAGATTTTCAGATCATATTCTTCGTTGCATAGCTTTCTCAAACATATCTAATAATCCTACAATTTTGTAATAAGTAATTAATTCAAAAATACAAAACACAATGATATTATTCTTTCATTTATAATATAACCTAGAATTGCAAATGCATTTATGCAACTTTTTAAAATTTCAATTAAATACTATCGACATTTATAAATTGGCATAAGCATGGTCTGCATATTGTTGAATAATAACATAAACAAACTTTGAAATATTTGAGCACATGTTGTATTGTTTATATTATTGTTTAAGATTTTAGACTAGTTATTTCTATTTATATTAAGGATGAATGATGTACATTTACCTCAAAAGCGATATTTTCGTCAAAGAGCTCATGCAAATCCCATAGCTGATCATAATTTGGAATTGTATATTATATTTAAAATATTTCAATTTTTTCTTGTATTAATGGTTATTTATTTTTAAAAATCTTTTTGGTATTAAAATGTGCGTTGAACAAAAATTAGATTTTAATTTATTAAAACTAACGAGTGATGTTTTACTCTGATAATGTATCGTTATTGTACTTTACTTTTTGTTAGTTGAACTCGGGTGGACAGAAACAGTGCTTTTTCTTTCTAGTTGAGAAATATTAAAATGGTTAATAAAAGCTGATTTAAATTGATTGATTTAAAAGCTGATTGGCTTTACTCTTATATCTTTTTCTATGTTACATTTTAGATTCTTTGATCTATTGAACAAAATGTAATATCAACTAATAATTCTTTTGATAATTTTGCATTCTAGCCCAATAATGTGTTAATTTGAAAATAATAAGTTGGCTACTGTTTCCAGCTTAGAAATTTATTTTTAATTAAGTATGCTAATAATACAGAAAAAAATCTGCCCATATTTCAGCAAAATTTTCTGCTGCTTTCTTTTCCATTGTTAATTATAGTGTTTTGTGTATGTATGAGTTGGTTTATTATATTCCATTTAGATTGTAAGTTTTAAAATATGATAAAAGTGTTAACTAAAATTCTAATTATCTTCAACTAAACTTTGATCACTCTCATGAGTAGTTAAATACTTCCACTCAAAATAGTGGTAAATTTGTTTTGCAACATTATCAATTTGTGATTTCTTTAGGTATTCATCATTTCATTTTCTTAGAATTCACTTTTTTAATTTCATTTAGTGGTTCAACTGTGTTCAATTATCTAAAACTTATCCCACATGAGTTCTTTATTTTCATCTTTAAATTGAGAATATTATTCTAAAATGAACCAGTTTAACAGCAGCATCCCTGTATATTGTTATTTTTAACATTTCTCAAACTTTAGTTGTTGTTTTATAAAGTTTAAAGCAAAACTTTTTTCTTTTGTATTTTGTGAAAATGTGAAGTGAAAAAAAGAATTCTGAAAAAATGTATAGTATTGTAAAGGTTATGGTTACATGACCTTTTTTTGCCAACAATGAAAATAGAAAGGTAAAGGTTATGGTAACATGACCTAATAGTATTGTAAAGGTTATGGTAACATGACCTTTTTTTGCCAATAATGAAAATAGAAAGTGAATTAGAATTTTCTTGTGAATGGAACATTTTCTTAGTTATCAAATTAAAACAATGCTTTAAAAAATATTGCTTGCTTATTTTTTCTATGATTGAGCTGGTAGCCAAAAAGTTACTGGCTCTAGCCTTAAGTTCAACAGTTTAAGGGTAAATCCCACTTTGGACATGGATGTCTAGTTTAGAATCCATTTTAAACTGTAGGTCCCAGTCTAATTAGCTCTCTTGTGTAAATAGTGACTGTGGTGCAACAAACTAAATCATTCTTCCTGTAAAATGTAGCACTCCTAAAATTAAGATTGTATTTGAAAATTTTAGTTTATTCATTTTTTAAATAGAAAGGAAAAATTTGTTTTCTTTGCTTAAAAATATATCATTGGGAATATATTTTTTAATTTTGGGAATGTTTGCTACTTCCTATATGCCTAAAGACATATGTTTTAAAGATTTATTAAATAGCTCCAGGATAATATTTAGTTCAGAGATGTGTAGAAAAAACACCAGATGCAAGATTTAATGAAATTATGTTTTTTTATCTCTTTTTAATAGAATTAATAATTTTAATTAAACATAAATTATCAGAAAAAAGTATACATAAAAATCAAGATTGCCATTATGTGTATTCTTTATTATAATTCTTTTATTATTTTAAATAGCCATTACATGTTATTCAAATTTAAAATTATATGATTTGTTTCTAAAAGATGTAAGCTGATAAAAAAAGATCTATTGTTAATAAAAATCTCATTAATTCTGCTGTTACAAAATATTTTTTTAAAAATCTTGAAGAATGTCATGTCTAATAAAATTATTTAATATTAATTAGGAAAATCAAAAAATTCTTTTTTAGTTTATGTTATGTAGTTATGTAAGTGTTACCTAGTACTAATTACAAATGCATTGAAATTAAGTTTTTCATTTTGATGAAAAACTTGTTTCGTTTTTCATTTGAAATTCGTCATTTTTCTTATTTTACATTAAGACCTAAAGAAACATTGAAGTCATTCATAAAATATAAACTAGTAATGTTCAATGTTTACTTAAATATTCTAAAGTATATCTTTTAAATCAAATAATGTAAAATGTTAAATATCTTAACAATGGACGAAACAATTTAGCAGATTGTTAATGAATACAATTTTTTTGATGAATAAAATTTTTTTAGCTTTAACATAGTTGTCTTATCATAGCAGAAATGTAACTTATATTTGTAATTAATCGATGAATTTCTTTTTTGATATAAATCTGAGAAATGTGTCAGAAGATATGTAATATTTATAGTTATATATATTATATT
>JAPDSC010062396.1:0-38053 GCA_026290005.1 Latrodectus geometricus
AAAAAAATTTTTATATGACATAAATAAAGCAACTGTTCCTATTTTTCGAAAATTTAGTGTAAATATTACTAGTGATGTAAATTATTGTGATATTTTTATATTTACAGTAAAACTGAAATAAATAACAAATTTTTATTATTAATTTCTCGTTAAATTCCAGTCTTCACCATAATTTAAATTATCAAATTCTTTTTACAGTATTTTTGGAAATTTCTTTTACTTTTAGCAATAAAAAATAGTTGACATATAATAATTATCATTTAGAAAAAGTAAGAATGAACCTCATTTTTTTTTATTAATCATTAGATCACTTTTATGAATTTTGTATAAAACAAAACTAAATAAGTATATATATACACTATGCTTGTGTCACTCATAAGTAGAGAGTAGAAAATAGTTTCTCAATTTTTTTGGTTATCTCGAATACATGATTTCTCTAAAAATATGTCAGTTCCTAGTTATCAATACATAACATATGTGTTTTTTTATTTGTTCTATCAATGCAGGAAGGAAACAATGTTACGATCATTTATCAAAAAGTGATGAATCATTCGATGTTTTCTGGATAAGCTCTTAAGAATCATTTGTAAATATTTATGCAATATTGACTTAATTAGATTATCGTCTATTATATCTAGTGATTTCTAGTCCTTTATTAGTACATATTGTTAAATTATTTTAAATAAGTAAGCGCGAGAAACACATTAAATAAACAGCTTGTTTATGTTGTAAGCAAACAGCTTATGCATTTTTTACTACAGCTAAAATCTATTGCATATATAAATTTTATATTTTAAATCGTGTTTTATTTAAATCAAAAACTATCTTCTTTACTTAAAAAGAACACTTTAAAAAAAAGTTAATTTAATACTATTTAGTCATTTTGAATTGGAAACTCGTGATTTTCGATTAGAATATTTTGAATAAATATCTCATTCGTGAGCTTCCATATGAAAGTATATACCATTCCTTATTTTTCTGCAACAATGTAAACAAAAGTTAAATGTTTGCAACTAGTAATACATTAAAAAGAAAATAGCATTATTTGCATTTCTTCTTAGTAAAAAACAGAAAGTCATTGGTTATCTCAACAAATGATTAAATTAATCTGTGTAACTTGTCTGAATGAGTTGGGAGGGCTAATATTTGATAGTTACAATCATGGGGTTAAAATACTTTACCTCGAAAATTCTATTTTCTGATTAATGATATATAAAGTTTAAAAATAAAATTACTTCTAAAAATTACGAACTGTGAATTACAAATAATATATGTTGTTTAAAAATGCAATTGATTGATTTAAATTTTGTTATGAAATATTTTTAATTAAAATTTATTGTATTGTATGAATAATTAAATATGTGTATTTTAAACTGTGTGATGAATTTTATATAAAATTCAAATCATTATGAAAACAAGATGGGGTGGAATTTTATAAGAAAAAACAACTGTCTCTTTATTATTGTTATCCTCAAAAATTAAGTAATAAGTAGGTACTTTAAGTAGGTAATTATGTCTTTCATTACATTCAAAAAGCTGCAAGTTTGTTAAATGGGAATACCAAAAATATGTGACTTGAGAAGCATATTATCTTTTAAAAGTATGTACAAACAAGTAATTTAAATTTGCCTCAGTCTGTTAAGTTTTAAATTATGGACTTAAGTCTGTACACATTCGTGTTTAATAGTCTTTCCATTTACTTGAAAATTTCAAGAAATAAACTTTTAATTACATGATAATTTAAATGAAACTAATTAAGACATTATGCTGCATTTAATAATATAAAAGGGTTGTTATAAAATAGTTTCTTGGTAGTTACCTAATTTAGATAAATCTGTTGTAAAAACTTTTGAAATATATATTTAAAATTTAGTGCTTACAGAGAAACATTTACTCACGTATTTGTAAAATTGAATAATTCATTTGAGTTACATAAAATGTATTTAGCATGTATTTTAAAACAATAATTTGAGAAATACATTTTAAGTAAATTTTTTTCATATCACTGAGAAAAAAAATGTTTTTAGTTTCAATAAGAAGTTTATTTAAAAAAGTAAATAATAGTTTAAAAAATAAAGGTTTTAGTTTGAAAATAAAGTGTAATTGCAATTTAAAATGAGTGAGATTCCTGTATTTGAATAAATTTATAAGAATTATAATATAGTTTTTGTTTTGCCTGGAGAAACTAATCATAAATCATGAAGTATAAAATGTAAGTAGTGAAAAATATGATAATTTTCTCTTCTTATTTTTAAAAAGAAACATTAAGCACTTGCTGTACTGTTTGTAAAACGTAATACAAAATACATAACTTCATGTTAAATGACATTTTGTAGTAGATCAAACATATGAACTTTAGATTTCAGGTGACCTCATAATCAGAAACCCAGAGGACTAAGGTTGGGGAATCCCAGTGACAGAAAAACTGAAAACTTACAAGAGATAACTAAATCACCAAAGTATTACTACAGAATTGGTCCAAACATTGGTTGAAGTGGGAAGGAACCATCCCTCTTTCATTCACACTCATAGAATATCACTAATGAAGTTTTGTTGCAGAAAATCATGATTAACGTGATTTTTTAATATTGATTTGTACATAGTGCACGTTGTAGAAAATAATTTCACACCTGTGGTTAAAAAGTTTGGAAAAATTGGTGCACCACTTGCTTCGTGTAAAGTTACTGTTGCCACATCACGATGGATTTTTTCTGTCTAGTGGTGTATAATGTTATAATGTTTCAGGTTAAAAATATTCAATGAATTTTATGTTTAAAATATCTATACTGATCATATCTTGAGTTCAATTTGAGTTATGACATAATTTGGGAAAGTGAGAATTTTCTCAGTGTTTTATTTCATTTTTTAGATAATCATGTAAAATAATCTATTTAAATACAAAGTTTGAATTTTTGTTTATTAAAATACAAAATTTGAATACTAAACATTTTGTTCAATAAAGAAAAAGTCTCATGTTTTATGCAATTTATCATATATATATATATATATACAGGTGATTATCAAAATAAAGGAAACACTTGTAAATAAAAAGGACACTTAAGAATTTGCTTCATAAGCATTAAAATATAATCTTTGCTACCATTTTTTTTTTTTAATATAAAAAATCAATATATTAGATAGCATGAGAGAGCTTTAGCAGAGTTGTTTACGTTTTGAGATTATGCCTGAAGCGTAAAATGTCAGACCTCACAGATTTTCAGAGAGGCCAAATTATAGGAGCCCGACTAGCTAGAGCAACAGTCCAGTTTTTAGTTACCAAAACATCCCAGTTTTTAGGCGTTTCTAGAGGTACGGTGTCTAAAGTCCTAGCAGCATATACACAGCTCGGCAAGTAAAGCAAAATAGCAAATGGAAGGAGAAGCTGAAGGAGAGACAGATGGGTTTAAAAGCGTAATGTAATGTCTAAAAAGAAAACAACTGCAGCCAAAGTGACTGCAGAGATCAATCAGCATCTGGGTTCTCCAGTGTCAATAATTACAGTTAGGAAATACCTTCATAGAGAGAACATCTACGTCAGAACAGCAATTCCCAAGTCACTTGTCACAGATGTTAATGTCAAACGTCTTTCATAGTGGTGCTGCAGGCATAAAAACTGGTCGATGGATAAATAATATGGTCAAATGATTCATGTTTTACACTTTTCCCCACAACAGAACGGGTACATGGCAGGAGAACACCTGCACAAGCGTATGATCTTAATTGCCTCCTTCCCACTCGTCATATATGGAGTTGGATCGGTTATAGTATGGGCAGCCGTGTCATGGTTTTCTGCTGATCCAATCGTAACCCTGAAAGGAAGCATCACTGGGGAGAAGTATAAAGAAGTTTTAGCTGACCAGGTCCGTCCTATGATGCAAACTTTGCTTCCTGCAGGAGAGGGAATTTTCCAAGACGATAATGCTCTCATTCATGCAGCCAGAGTTGTCCAATTATGGTTTAATGAACATAAGGGTGAAGTGGAATATCTACCTTGGCCCGCACAGTCCCCAGACCTCCATATAATCGAACCATTGTGGTCTATTTTAGAGCTTTCAATCCGGTATCGATATCCTGTACGGGCATCTCTTACGGAACTTTCACAATATCTCCTTGAATTATGGTACAATATTCCTCTAAACACTATACAGAATTTATACTATTCGATTCCCAGGCAAATCCAAGTTGTATTACATGTCAAAGGTGGTCCTACGCATTTTAATAAAGGATTCCTTCAAAATCTAGCGTGTTTCCATTATTTTGATAACCACTGTATGTATATATATATATATATATATATATATATATACACTATTGTAAGAACAATGCATTGAAAGTGAATTAGAAACTTCTAGCCTTTCGCTACAAAATCATTAATACCTCTATTAGTAAAGGTGATTAAAATTATCATTTATCATTCCTGAATTGTTGCAGACCTTAGCTATCAAGAATATTGATGTACCTTAAATTAAGCAAGATAATATTAGACATTTGTAAACTAAATTAGGTACCGTTTACAAAAAACAAAATGGAGAATACTGCTAAATTGCGAATTAGTTCAGTAAATATACTCATAATTATGTCATGTATTATTTATTTAACTCGCATAAATTAGTTGAAATATACATTCAAATGTTTTGGTTGTATATTGCAGTATTAAGTATAACATGATTAAATTTTTATAAATATAATTAATTTATATTTTATATTTAGTTTTATTAATCTCTGAACTTAAACAAAAAATTTTCACACATCTTCAACTACTTTAGTTTTCAAGGACCTCCGTTTGCATTTTTATACTAATATCTCAAATTATATTTTAAATTTAGTCAAAAATCATATTTTTAACTGTAGTTAAAATAATAGCTACAACAACAGGATCCAATCGCTTCTTAAAATTCTACTTATCTGCAATTTTTGTCTAGATATAGTTTTCTCGTTAAAAATATATTTAAGTCTTCAAATTATACATTTATGACGTCATTCTCGATCATCATCACCAAATATTATTGTCAGCTACATGAAGGCAAAGATTTTAATAGCTGTACTATATTTAGAGCCCCAATGTTAAGGATGTTGTCATTCTTAATCAGTATTTCTAGAAACGCATTAATTCTCAAATAACATACTTTCCCTTGGGAAACTAAACGGAAACCGTAATCTTCCGAAATATTGCAAATGGATTTCATTTTAATGATTCTGAAATCTTCACAACCAAAGTACTCTCTTAAATTTTGCATATTTTTCAACTTTCATTGTATTTAAGGACTTAGTCTGCATTTTATATATAGCACACATATTAATATAATTAAACTTTTTGCAATTTTAATCTCAATATTATTTTCCGATATCTTAGTAATAATAACTTTTCTTATCTTAGTAATAATAACGAGACCGAGAAAATCTATAATATTGGGTAAAAAAAAATTTAAGAACTTCTTTAAAGGCAATAATGTTTATTATTTAAAATAAATTTGTAGAAATGTTTTTTATACAAGATTTTAATTTTAAACAAATGTCATTATTAGCACTGTACATTTGATGCTCAATTATGTACTCCAAAAATAAAGATAATATTTCAAACATAACATTATAAAATACAAATGCTAACAGAAGTTATTTTAATTATTTTTATTTAAATTGAATTACTTCAATTTTAATCTAGAATGCTTTTTACATTTAACAAGAAAAGAATTTAAGAAAATAAATCCTTAGAAAAGTGTTATAATTTAATCCTTAAAAAATTATCTTTCTAAAACAGTTGCAAATTGAATAAATCCCAGCATTAGTGTTTTCTTTAAATTAAGTGAGATAGTTAATTAAAGATGTTCCGATAAAGAAAGTTATTTTTATAATTCAAGTTTTAGAATTTCTATATATTGGAAATAAATATCTTTCACACATGATAAATAATTAGTAATAAAAAATAATTAAAAATTGTTTTTGGCACAAAGATGTAAAATTAACTCTTTTTAAATGATTTCTGTTATTTATGATTAAATGAACTTGCCAAAATCTCTATTGTTTTAATCTCATGTTTCTTAAGTATGCTAAAAAAATAGAATATACATAAATGAAAAAATTCTAATGTTTGATATCTCTTTGTTGTTCCAAATAAGCTGACATCACATTTAATATTTATAATAATTCATTATGTATCTCTTAATTTTTTTATGTATTTTTTTAAAATAAATGTATTTTGTGTTAAGCATTCTTATTTATTAAACATCAATTGCTCTAAAGATTTAGTGTTCAATGAACATTTTAAATTTTGCGCACTTCTTTTCAGTGTGTATGTTGTGTGTGTGTATGTTTTAGTATTTACTTAAATTGCTAAATTCAAATCATTTAAAATATATGCTTGTATCTAAGAAACTCATTGGTTGGTAAAAATATATACTAGAATACAAATATTTTTCTACTAATTTTCAAATTTATGTAAATTTTTAATTCAAAAGGATCTTAAAACAAAATTAGGAAATTAAATTCCTTCGAAAAATGATTTAGCTATGAAACTTTAAAATAAATTCTTTCATTAAAATAAGATTATTAGTTTTCTTTTTTTTTTTTTTTTTCATTCTTCATAAAACTACTCAAATATGAATATTTCGATAACATAAACTAAATTATAATTTAGATTTACAATTCTACCACTAAATATTTTTATTTAACAAAATGTCACACACATTAAATAGTTTAAATTCAATTAATTTTACATTTTAAAATAAGTTGTTTTATTATTTAAATTAAGAAGCAATTTTATTTGTAAAAATTACTAAAGAGATTAAATTACTTAAATGTCTTTTTCAAATAAAAAATAAAATGTCTCACTTAAATTCACTATAAAATGTTTCACTTAAAATCAACATAAGTAGGAATTAATTAAATACACAAAAAATTATATTATTCATGAGCAAAAGTTATTTAATAATTTCTTAAGGGCATAAAGGTTTCAGACATTGTTATATTTGTAAAATTTAACAATTTACCTTTTTTGAATACGATTTTCTTTTTCTTTCCTCAATCACTTACATTTTGTTTTTTTCATCAAACAAATCAAAATGAATATCTTAATGACCAGCTAAGATTAACTAATTTTATTTAAAAGTTAAATTAATTTAACTAAGGTAATTACACTTTTTGAAAATAAATGGAAAATATATAAGTGGACTGTTTAAAGTATAAAAATTTAAACTCTTTCTTTCTTATTCTGGTGACAATCGCGAAAGAAATGAGTTCCTCCGAATCCTAATTTTTTTCCCATACGCTTTTCTCCTCACGACGAGTGAGAATTTGGCCTCGAACCACACACGCAGGATGGAATGAGGACGTAATTGGAATCGGAAATGCAATTAAAGGTTGCATCTCCATACTTAGTAATCCCCTCTAACTGGCCGGATCAAGAGATACGTGATGAGATTACACTTGATTTGTAGTAATTCTTTTATTTACTGTGGCTTATTTATTGATATAACAAGAATTCTGGACATCGATATGAATAGAAGAGAAACTATTGTTTTAGTTATTAAAAAAGATATTCCATGACTTTATACTTGGTTCTTCATAAAATTTTTTTGATATTTCCTTGAATGCTGATAAAATAAGAATCATTTCTGAAATATATTGTCAAACAGTTGAGAAAAAATGAGGGAAAAAGTTGATATTTTATTTGGGAAGTAAACAAGAAACTTTTTACATTTCTTTAATATTTGTAGTAATGAAATGATCAATTAATTAATGAATTTATTCTAACAGAAATTAATAATTATAATTCAGTATGCAATAATCCTATAAACTGGATCATGGCCTGTAGACTTTCATATTGCGATCAATATCGAAATTATTTTATACATAAGTTGTATTAGAAATAATCAATGTTGCTTATTGATATGAATGTTTCCTTCGAAGTAGAAAAACAAGATTATAATCCAAGTAGTGTTGAGCAATGGAAAATGTATATTGCTTTTTTTTTTTTTCTTGATGCATGCATATCTGTCAAAATAGATATTTGGTTGTCCTCCAAATATTTTTGATAGACATGAGAATGCATATAATTAACAACAAATATATTTCTAAAATTCATGATGTGGTGAAACATTCATAAGAATCTTATGACCCGTCAAAATAGATATTTGGTTGTCCTCCAGAATCTTATATCTGTCAAAATAGATCTTATATCTGTCAAAATAGATATTTGGTTGAAAAAGAATCTTATAACTGTCAAAATAGATATTTGGTTGTCCTCCAAATATTTTTGATAGACATGCGAATGTAGCTAATTAACAACAAATATATTTCTAAATTCACGATGTGGTGAAACATTCATAAGAATCTTATGACTACTTTCATGTTTATGACTTCAACACAGATATGCAAAATGAGTTTCAGAAACCTTTAACTAACTATTTAATAGAAATGTGTTCTATATCAGATGATTTGCATCTTTTTAAAATAATATGCTTTTGAATTTTATAAAGAACGAAATAGTTGTGTTTTACAATATTTTCATGAATTTCTTGTTACTTTAAAATAACTAAAATTTCCATTTTATTCAAAATGCCAATACGAATGATATACAGGTATATGTGTTAATTCCGTTTCATACTATCAACCTTCCGTATTGTATTACTTTTTATATATAAACAAGGAATCATTTTACGTGTATTTTTTTCTCCATGTCATAATCTTATACTTCAAAGTGATTTTCGTAACATTGCCACTAATTTAATAATTATCTACGAATTTTCTTTGGTTCCCACAAGATCTTGAGGTAAAATTTTTTTTTAGTTTATATGCATAGAGATCATTCTTTCATGACACCTATTTGATATTGAAGCCGATGTACAAAGAGAAAGTTCATATTCCTTCATTCTTGTACATGAATATTGTTGATTTTTTATTTCAACAATCAATTGACAGGTATTATTGATTAATATTTACAGCAATAAAAAAATATTTTGTATCATACATTTAACTCAGAAGTTTGAGCTTTTCTCGATTAGAGTCTTTCACAAAGACGCACTGTTCTCTTTTCTTTTAACTTAATTCAATATAACTTTTCTCTTTAAAGCTGAACAATTTAAATTTATATTAAAGGAAGTAGAAACAGAAAAGTTTAAGAATATACGACATCTGTACTAATATGCTTTTCATGGTTGTTAGCCATTGGCAATGTCAAAATACTTTTTACTTATCAATTGTCTTTAATTTAATTATGTTAGGAGATGTTTTATCCTCTAATTATTTTCAAATTATTTTCTCCTTATTAATTTGATGATTATCTTCTAAGATATCTTCAGTTTGCGATGTTTCAGAAAGAAGATAATTGTCAAACTGAATTATTACTATTAATTATATTCCAATTATCACCTTAATTATAATGCTGGTTATTTTCTCTAAATTAATTTGACCATTATCTTCTCTCTAAGATATTTTCTGTTAGACAATATTTTAGGGAGAATATAATTGACAAACTGAAGAATTTTAAAATTCGTCAACATTTGTTGCATTGTTGCTTAAATTACAGAACAAGGTTATTCTAACATAGAATACACAAAGATAACTTACTTTAAATTTAATAAAAATATTTAATACAGAACTAAGGAATACATGAACATACTTTTTACATACCAGAAAAATTTTTATTATTGATAGCTTTGGGTGTAAGACAAATTAAAATCTAACCAGCATGTGCATTTAAAAGTGAATAACTTAATAATAATATTTTTGTTTAATATCTCTATTGGTGTGAAGTTTCAATATTTTTGATACTATGTAATTCAAACAAAAATAATATAGTTTTTTCTTACATGCGTAAAACTTCATTTACTTAATAACATGTAACCCTTTTAATATGCACCCTTGTAATTAATGAATACTAAATATCTCTCAAACCATTAGTTTTAAAAGAAAAAGTTCCTATAAAATTTACCACTGTTTAGTTGACTATATAATAAATAAATATAAAATAAAGTACATGCATAAAAGTATTTGCTCAATACAAATAGGTTATTTATACATACATGAAAAGTAAAGTCAATACGTATTATAATATTTAAAAATAAATGCCTTCCATTAAATCGAAATTGTTTTTTCTATCTTCAAAAAATAATTCATATTTTGAGGAGCATTATTTCAATGATTTAGAATAATTTTACTCTTGCTTTTGACCACATCAAAAAGTATAATCGATGATCGCAAATTATTTGTATACAGTAATATAACACAAAAGCCACTCTAAAGTAAATTAATATGTAAAAACTGTTAGTCATTGAACAATATTTATAAATAATATTTTACTGTTGGATTTCTAAATTGCCATCTTTGAATCATGCATTTTCTTATTTCTGCTTGTGACTAGTCTTTAGCATATGATATTACAAAAACTGCTCATCTAATTATATAATATTCTTATTGTGAGTAAGAATATATTAAAATCAGTTATTTACTTTATTTCATTACTTAAGTGAGTATTATTGATCATTAAAACAATCAATATCAAGAATTTAAAGAATAAACTTACGAAAGACAAAAATAATTCTAATTAAAGTCATAGTAATTGAAAATATCTAAAATATTAACTATATCAAAATAGGAAATAGAATTTAGCAAAAAATAATATCAAGAAAAGTTCTCCATATTGAAACAAGCAATTTGGCAGAAAAGATAGAACCTTTGCTTCAAAAGTTTAGGTGATTCCCTATTTTCTATTTTGAATATGAATAAAATGTAACTTTCATAAAAATTGTTTTCTTCTTAAAATGTCCCTTTAACATACGTTTTATTTGAAACTAAATTAATTAACACTGTTTATATTAGAATAGGAAAATACTTTTTATTAAAATGATAAATTGACAAACCTTCGAAACTATTAAAAACACATAGTATAAGAAATCAAATTGAATTAAATAATACAAAAACTATTAAATATTTGAAAATTTATTTCTTGAGTGAATCTTATTATCCTCAAAAAAAGCAACTTGAAAAGCAAACTGGCGTGAATGTGATAAACAAAAAATCTGAAAGTCTTAAGAGCTCTAAATATAATTTTATAAAATAATGAATGTAAAGATCATTGAAGCAACTCATTTTCTTACACATTCAAATATTCATATTCAAATTATTGTAGAAAAAATCAGTATAATTTATATTTTGCATGTTGCTCAGAGCTTTTTATTTCTAATAAATTTAAATTGGGAACATTTATAACACCAACTAAATTAAAAGCCATATTATATTCATGAAGTTTTTAAATAGCACGATTAATTATCTATCAATCTACAAAAATAGATAAATAAATATGATGTGGGATGAGATGATGCTCAACTTATGTTTCGACAGTTCATTTTATTAACCCCTAGATTCATATGACAGCAACAGTGATATAGACCTGTAATATATTTTTGGATATAGGAAACGCAATCAGAAAGGAACAGAACCACCTTGCCACAAGAATGAAATACGTTGACTGTCAACTTACGAGGAAAATATATTTATCATGAGTTTGTGGTTTCTCAAACAATTGGAGAAAGATAAATCGAATTATTCTCTTGGAACATATGTTTGCATATTCCATAACGCAGTTGACAAATGAGAAATCTTTCTCTACATACAGAATACTTTAAAAGCAATAAATTTTTGTTACATGTTCAACAAACAATGTATAAATAAAAGAGATAAGAAAAAGCTTACAGATAGATTTGAGAATTGTATTCATTTAGTAATACCACAAATGAAGCTGATTTATAAAATGTGTTTACTTCATGAAGCAAACGTATCTCTTAAAAATATATTATTTATTTTATGCTCAGCTTTTATTGATTTTAAAATCAATATAATTATCATAGTTAAGCATTAAAACTTACAAATATTTTTGAAATGCAAAATTAACAATCAAATTTTAATATAAAATATAATTATTATATCCTACTTAAATAATATTTAATTATTGAACAATGTAAAATAACAATATAAGAGATTTATAAATACATTGGACAATATAATAAGGAATATGTGTGAAATATTTCAGATGCATTAAGTTTTAGAAGAAAAATTTAAATTGGAAGTTTTAGTTTAAAAATTTAAGTTCTAACTAAAGCTAGCATCAAAACTATTAATTGGTTTCATAAAACCTCATTATGAGGGCTTTGTATTTTGTACTCAGTCTATACGAAATAACCTTGAATCTAACTTTGTGTTCTTATGGATGACAAAATTTTTAAAAAATTATTTTGAAAAAGTTTTGATTTTAAGAAAGAACTTAATTCAAATTGTTTTGAGCCTTCATAAAATCAATACTGTATATGTTCTCAGAATCATATTATTTTGCATCTTTTATTTATTTTATGAATTAAATTTAATATATTTCATAAGTTTTGCTAAAAAGATAACATTTGGCATGAACATGTATTAAGATATAAATTTTTTATTTATTTTAATAAGCTTTAATAATTCATGTAGTATAAATATCAAAATTTAATTAACTTTAAATAAGAAATTTTTATAATATTACATAATTTAAGTAGATTTCTTGGCTTTAATGAATAAATCTAATATCTTAAAAACATGAATACATTTATTTCTAAAGTATATTTAAGAAACTTATTTTGAATGTAAGTATTTATTTTTAACATTTTCAGGAAATAATTCAAATGAAAAATTTATTTATCTTGAGTAAGTCAATTTGCAATCATTCATTATTAAGCATAATTTGATGAAGTATTTTTAAGTTGAATATTTTGGATAATCATTGCAGTGTTTTGATATTTTCTCACTCGTTCTAATTCAAAAATGTTTAAATATTTAAGAATTAAAAATTATTTATAATTACTTCTGTTTAAATATTTAAGAAATAAAAAACTTAATTCGGAAAAAGTACTTATTCTATGAACTTTATTTAACCTAATTAATTGCATGAAAGATTAATCAATTTGATATGATTCATACTCTAAACCTCAAATTGTTATAATAATACAAGCAACTTTGTTTTGATTTAAATACACTAAACATTTTATAGGCAATATTATGAAAAAAGTGAATTTACAATTTTAAACATAGAAATATATTAAAAATTAATCTCTACCAGAACAAAGAATAGAAGAAAATTTGATTCTTGAAAACAATTGAACAATTATTGATCTAAAATAACGCAAAGCTATGTTTCTTTTAAATTATAATTTTGATGAGACATAAGAAACTAAATGTTATTCTCTCATAATACAAATGATTAACAATATAGTCGAATATTAATTGATTGCAGAAGAAAATGCTTTGAACTAAAAAATCAGAAGAAATAGTTTAAGAATAAATGGTTTCTACATTGCTTTATCATTTTCGAAGCTATTGAAAATTATAAAACAATGTAAAAAATATCTTGTTGGAAAATCAAGAATGAATTTTCATACAAGACTTCAACAAATTTATGATTGTCTGAAATTTATTTATAAAACATATTTACAAGTTAGAAGTAATTGCTATAGGAATATTATATATAATAAAATTTTTATATCAAAATTACATAGAATAGAATAGTTATAAAATTACACAGAATTGTTAAAAACAATATAAGTATTACTTTGAAAATTTAAATTTAACAGAAAAACTGAAAGTTAGCAAAACCCTTTTAGAAATTTAAATGATTGCAATGAGAATTGTCATGAAATAATCAGTTTATGCCCAGCTTGTTTACTGTTTAAGCTGTATAAAATACATATATTAGCAAAATTTTTTGATTTATATATACTGAAAATTTCCAGCGATTTTATAAATAATCATGGTATTTTGAATTTTTGTTTACTAAGAATATTGTTTAACAATGGAGCATTTAGAGGAGCATTGGTTAAATTTCTACCATATGGTTTCGATAGCTTGAACTTGAAATATGAGGATGTTAGTTCTAACCGTTAATTAAAATCAATTGATAATGTGAAATCCTGAAATTTCATTCTCTCTTTAATATAACACTAGTCCAGAGACCTTGAACCTTATAGATAATTTGACGACAATTGACTCCTTTAACACAATATGAAAATATAGCAAAAAATGTAGAAAATTTAAAATTAATGCACATCTATGCATTTATGCATAAATGTTTGTCGACATGTAAAAAATATTTTAAATTAAAAAAATATTCACGAACTTTCACTAAGCAAAAGCTCAAACCAAAATAGTATAGTTAAATTTTATAAAATTTTATAACTAAAAGACTTAAATTATTGATTAATCTAATTAATAATTTAGTTAAGTTCAATTATGAATATCGTAAAATTATTTTGAAAATTTGTTCTATATAGTTTATATTAATTTAAGTGTTGCACATTTTTAAGAACATTTTATATAAATAACATTTAATTTATTATCAAATTTTCTAAAAAAAACAGGGTGTTGTGTGTTTAAATTAATTATGAATATCATGTTTCATAGGCACACTCTGACTGCAAACAACACAGTGAAAGCTATACCTTAAAGTATATCTTAGGAAAACAATTGAAATCAAATACGGCAAACCTCTCTTTTACACTTTTAAAGGGTCCACCGAGAACTGTATAAATCACTGAAAAATATAAATGGAGGGAAGCCCTTTCTGCACATAAAATAAAATACTAAAGACTAACAATATACTTATATTAAATATTTATTACTTTAAAAAACTTCTTCTGTTTTTCAAAAAAGTCTAAAATGGATGACTGATTTGCATTCTTTCAAAGAATTATTTATACTTTCAAGTTTATATACATAGACAAAACTATTAATATCATCATAGGTAGGAGAATATATTTTTTATTGCAAAAATTACTTCACAAGTGGATACACTGCTGTCATCATCATTGTGTCATCGACATCAAAATAAATATCATTGTCCCTTACTTCTTGAACTGAATAATTTCAACACACAATGCTGACACAGCAAGTTCATCCTCAAAAAAGAGAAAATCTATAGCTTCATAATTTATTTTCAATTCCTCTCATGAAGAAATAAGATATCTTCTTCACATTTTTTCTATTTCCTATGTTTCGAAGTAGCCTGATTTTCTGAAACTCTACTGTGAATTGAATCATGTTCTTTTATGTCTATGTAATATAATGTATTCAAGATACATATTTCGAATGTCATTGCATCCTTTTCTGACACCATCAAACCAAATAATCTCGGGACACTATTTTTTCTGTAGTAAGTTCTGAAAGCTTTGATTATTTCTAAATCAATTTGTTGTGACCCGGTTGTGTAGTTTGCTGACAAGAACTCAACTAAAATATTTCTCGAGTGGATTTATTTTAGATGTGCAGAGCACTGATCAACAAATAAAATAATTCTTCTTTTCTGTGTCCCACTTTCCCATCAAAAGCATACATAAATTTCTCAAAATGCTGGAAGGCATCCAAAACATTTTATAGTCCTCCTTATTTGTGGGCAATGCTTTCACATTCTTGAAGCATCGAGGTTTCTTGGACTTTCCTATAACAAATGGACAAAGTTTTTCAGACCGTCAGCATTCACTCCCAACATTACTGTGAGTCAAAGTTTACTGTTTTTGCCTTCATGGCAATCCTCACTTTTAAAATAACGATTTTTGTTCAGAAGAACAAAAAAAGCCAGTTTCATAAGTGTTGAAAATGCACTTAGGTTAATACTCCTTCGCGAGGATCTTCAATTTCCCTCTCTTGCCATTCCCAATTCCTGAATACTTTCTTCCGGCATGGCATTTCCTTCTCACCACACAACCTTATAGCAATATTTTCTTATAGCAATTTTTAATCGATAAAGACTACAATTAAACGCGGAAAAGTTTGCAATGGATAGCTTGTCTGCCTTGTTCAGGGTTTTTTCACGTAATAGCACGCCACTCATAGGGATACTTGAATCACATGCCATCTGGAACTGGCATACTTCCTCTTAAAAAAATGTCTACTTTTTTTACAATTTTAATAATTAGGACCTTGTCTCGTATTGCGCTTTAAAAAATTTACATTTTAGTTAGTGCAACACGTATTTCTTTATGGACTTCAACTTCCGCCAAATTTGAGATTTTTCTTAAATTGAAAGAATTATTTTAAATCCATTACAAAGTATAAAATTAACACTAATAAAACTAGTTCCTTTTTCTGCTTTGTGTTTGCTCATTGAAGTAATTTACTTTTCGCGAATGATGATACAATGATAATTAATCTTCTAGAATTGAAAATATCAGAAGTATTTCATAGATTTCTGTTGTCTATTTCATCGCATATCTCCATTACTTGCATTTGTATGTCTCTAAAAGTTTTTCTAACATTTCAATTTCATTCTAGTATATTGAAGCATAGAAAATTTATGTTTTAGTTTATATTAATTTATTTAAATCTTTGACATAATTATTATTATTTCCCATATTACTAAGAATATAAAAAATATTTTAACCAAATTTATTAAAAAAATATTCTTCACACTTAACAAGTATTTCAATGTTATGTTAGCATACTTGTCTCTCAAAATAGTAAATTTAATAGCATTTATTTTCCTCTTGTTCTAAGCATTTTTCAGGTCAAAATAAAACTCAACAACCGGTTTTGGATAATCTGAACCTTACTATTAGATTTAAACATTTTGTTAAAACTTAGTGATATAACCAAGTATTTATTTTACAAATGAATTTTTCAGAAGGAAATGTGAAAAAATTAGAGACATATATAGCACTAAATGTCACTATTAATAAGAATTTATGAAATAGACTTGTGAAAACCGATAAAGTTTAAAATTGTATGTACACATATAAGAATATATAGCTATTCATTCTTACTTGTGTACGTGACATTTTATAAGATATTTTGATTATATTAAAAATTCAGCAGATTCCCTCCGGTATTCCTCCATAAAGTAAATATATTTTAGTGCTTTATCAAATATTAAATTGGTTTTATATATTGCTTAAAATATTGTTATATTGTTTACATTCCTAAATTTGCTTTGAATTTTTTTATTAAATTTTATATAAATGTATATATAAAACTCATAAATACATTCAAAATTTTTTTTACATAGTTTTATCCAATTTATTAGAAATTACAGTTAATTGATTAACTGATAAAATAAGGACAATAATATATATAATAAAATATAAGCACACATATAATCATAATTTTATGTTTTATATGCACACACGTTTAATTTACTTATGAAATATACAATAAATTAATTATTTTTCTTATTTTGTCCATAAACATCTTCAGAATTTCTGATTTCTACATAGACCAAATACATTATGATTTAACTATGAGAAATCATTTTATATGACATTGGTTTATATTAAAACCAATTGCTATGAATCAAGTATTTCATTTTTTATGCAATATATTTGTTAAAACGGTATATTTTAAGCCTTTAATGTATAATGTCGTTTTAAAGTCATTTATCAACAAGAAGTATTATACCTTAATGTAATATATTATTTTTCAAAAAGAATATATTTTATGGTAAAATAGTCTCGTTTCATAAAGAATACACGTTGGACCATTACATAAAATAGCTATCGTTTTATTTACATTTTTTCATTTAAATAGGTATAGCTGTTTTCTTTTTAAAAATTCTTTCCAATGCAAATAATTATCATTGTAGAAATAAAGTGCATAATTATTTAATTAATTCTAAATATAATAAGAACTCTGGAAACAGTATCTCTGAGGATTAAGATGAAGAATACGGTACTTATTAATAAACATTAAATATGTCATTAAACAAATCACTTTCATTAAATTTCCATTTTTTTGTGTGCATAAGTATTACAATGACAAGGTCCATCATTATATTTAAGTTCTATTTTAAAAAAAGTGCTCACTTAAAAAGTTTGCATTCATCTTATTGTCAAAAAGAAAAATGTAAAACTGCCTATCTATGAATTTTCAAAGGTGCAAAGATAACAGCAGTCATAAAATATAAATGAAGCAATTGTGCATGTTCTCATATAGTGCTTAATATTACTTTATATGTTGTTAACATAATTATAAATTCAAATTATTATTTATTTTTATCAAATGATGAAGTACGTGAAAAACAAAAATAAGTATTCCATACATTGATTTACTCCATCTATTTTTGCATATTAGCAGTTAGAATTCTTAATTTTTTTTTATTTAAAGCAAATTAACTGCATAAATTCTTTAATAGTATGCTTTAAATGCAAATTAATTTTAAAAATGGATTTATTTTACACGTTTCAACTTTTCCAAAATCTGAAATAAACTTCACTTCCATATAAACTGTAAATTTTTTAAACTTTGTTTAAAAAATGTGTACAATTTCTGGAAGTTGTTTTTATGAACTAAACGATATTTTTCACATTAAATTTATATTATTCAAATTATCTTTGAAGTAATTTTTTAACGTGTTTAGTTTAAAATTTTAAATAAACCCTGTTTAAATCTCTTTACAATCTCCTCCAAATGCGGAAAACTCTGTTTAGCATTAAATTACTGTAAATTAAATTTGATAAACGACAAGAATAAATTACTTCTTGACCAAATTATTTATAAAGTTAATATTTTGAATAGTAGAACATTTTTTCATATTCTTATTTGTACAATGCTCAGTTTATTAAAAAGCATTCTTCCATACCAGTTACATAAATCACAAAAGTATAATAGTCTTCAAGCAAAAATTATTCATGAATTGAAATATTTTATGATTGGAAAATAATAAATGAAAAGTGTGAATACTTCATGTTGCAGATTTTTCTTAAAAAGACTGAACAAGACCATTCAGGCTTTATCTTATCTATTCACATTTACAGTTTTCTCTCCCATTTTAGTTGTTGAAAATTGTTCAGGAAAGTTGAGTTGAAAATTTCTCAAAAAAAGGATGAAAAAGTGGAAGGCGTTGCCTTCCTTATTTCTTTGAAAAAATCCAACTTTTAGTCGCAATTCTGAAAAGCATATTTACGAAGATCGGAAAGAGTTACAGTTAAAGTTTGAAACACCATTCGGAAAATATTTTAACTTTTTATTGTATTTATATTTTTATAGAGAGTGGCAAAATTAGTTTTGGGCTATAGTAAAAACAAATTTGCCACATAAAACTATATACTATACTTACAAAAATAAAAAGATTTGCTAATATTCAAAGCTATGTTTAAAATAAAAATTAAAGATTTTGCATTAGAATTGTGCATGAAATTAATTCTAGAAAAACGAAAATAAAAGTAATGTTTTACTAAACCTGAAAACGTGGTAATTAAAATCATTAAGTTAGTCATTTTGAATGTGAAATATCCCTAAAAGTTCTAAGACTTAATCAGGTTACGTTTTATGCAATCGCTCATGATTAATAAATGTGATTCATTAGTGTAATATGTTTAATATAATAATTAATGCCTTATTAAAAAACGTGATTTAAAAAACTTTATTGGTTGTTATTATTTATTTAAGAAAACTGAACCTAATTTGTATATTCAAGAACGATTATATTTAAAACGTTATCTATTTCTAAGATTACATATCTTAAAAAATTGCGTTTTATATATCTTTGAAACAGATTTATTATTTTATATTAATCTTGATATATATAAAAAAGCCACATATTTACTGCTCACAAACTGGGTTTTATCTACTATTAACAATCAGATATATTACTTAAAAATTTTAAGTCACAGATAATAATGTATAATTACATAAATACCCACAAGTATATCAAAGTACTTGTTTACCCATTAATACTGATGACAGAACATCGTGTATTTTCAAAGAAACTTGGTATTTTGTACGTCTTATCTGAAAAAATATTAGCTTTTGTAATCAAGTTAAGGCAGACATATTTACTTTTAGCAATTTATTTGACATTGAATATACTCATGGAAAGTATCAACTAAGTAAGAAAGAAAGAAGAAATTTTTGTCAACATCTAGTTGCGATAGTTTATAGTTAGCATTTATTAACTTCAAGGTCCAATGTTGTAGTTCTTCGGATTTCATAATAGTTTACAAAGACATACGTATAAGTACTGATTATATTGAACATCTAAGGAAAAAATTGGTTACTTTGCCAAAAAAATAGAATAGAATTAGAAAAATATGGAATTACATTTTGATATGTTAACAACGATGTAAAAGAAAGAAAAAGAAATCGACTTTTACAATTCTGGAAACCGAACTTGTAAAATATGAATATGGTTTAAGACACCATAATATCCGTAGAGTCACAGCTAAAGATATTCAAAAATAGCTTAAAAGCAAATGTAGTTAACGATATAAATTAATATATATTAATAATAAAGTTGATTAAAACTACTCAATTTTGTTATGATCAAATTTCAGCAGTTCTGATCCTTTGCATGCAAAAACTTCTTCTTTTAATAATTGTATTTTTATGTTTATTGGTTGCCTGCCATTTACTATTCTGCTATTTAAATTCACCATTCTCTGCGTCATTGGCCTCATTGAATTTCTACATGGAATTGGTTTAACCATAGAAATAATTAATGAATTTATCAGCATTTAAATGTTTTCCTTAAGGTTTAAGGAAAGATTTTGATGCAACAGTCAGCCAAAAGGTGCAATGAATATCAAAATTTGGATCATTGTAAAATTAATCCTAAATTCATGCAGACGTTACCTAAAAAGATGATATTATAAGTGTCAGCTATGAAATTTTAATTGAATGAGTCTTCAGCTCTACTTATTCGTAACTATCTATTCTCCCAAATGAATTCAAGATAAATAAAAAGTTTTTCTACCACCTTTCCAAATTTTTATGTGTCCTTAAAATGGAAAAAGGAAAAAGAATTTTCCTTACTTTATCACTAAATCCTTGATAATGTAAAGGAAACACAAACTGGAAGACATCATTACATTACATGAGAATAATACGAACATGTGTTACATTACTGTTAATACATTCTTATAATCAAATAAATTTTACTGAAAATTAAAATAAGCTTTGAGTAAATTTAAAACATTTCAAATCCTTACATGAAAGAAATGATCGAGTACGCGCACGCGCGTGCCAACTTGTTTTATGAATTACAATGGAATTTTAAGTTGATCTAAAATTCCATTGTAATTTATTCAGTTTCTTAAAATCAAAATTATAAACCATTCCTAAGTAAAAAAAATTACATTTCTTTAAAAAAAGATGTAGAAAAATTGCATCTGTAGAGAATTTAATCAGAAATACTATAAGTCGTAATTCATTTATCTGATTCTATTTCATAATGCAAAGAAATGAATAAAAAGTTTAGGAAATTATTTAAATATTTTGTGCGAAATACCATAAGACTTGAATTGAAATTCTTTTAGCCATGACAAAAAAACTCATTAAAATGATTTCGTAACCAAAGTAGCTAAATTTACAACATATTTTGCAATGTGAACCATGTGTTTTGTTTGAATATCCCTATTTCTTCCTCTTGCAAGAATAAATTGCACACAATAGTTTTTTTTGGATTTTATTGAATAAAAATTTAAAATAAATACTGTTAGTACTGTTAAAATAATTTTGTTTTATGTAGTATTTTAACTATAAAATATGTATTATGATATGATTATTTATGATATATGGTACATTAATTCAAAATTTGCAGTACAATTTTTTTTCAAAACATTGCCATAATCTTTAAGCATAATCTTAAAATACCACTGTACTATGAAATTGAATGGTTACTACAAAATGTCACAACTTTGGTAACGTTAAGGTACAGACCAGCAAAGATACATTTTGTAAAATAAAGACGACATAGAAAGCTGCATGAATTGTTACATATGCTCTAAATAATAAATCAGATGGTATCAATGAAAATAGGGCTTACCAAATTGACAATTTTAAAAAATTAAGATTGTATTAAAGAACATTTGTAAATTTAATGTGTACCAAAGTTATCTTATAAGAAAAAAAGTAATCCTTTTAGAATAATAAAGTATATGTAAAATGTGTATTTATTATCAAACTGTTTAAAACTTTAGTTCTTAGCCCTTACATATTATTTTTTTAATTTTATTGATTCACGTCTGACGAAGAAGCCATACATAACTTTATAAATTTATATCAAATAAAGCCATGCATAAATTTTACACAATATTATTAATTTGAAATAAAACTGCCTAAAAATATGCAATAAATTTTGTTGTAAATAAAAGCATTATTCCAATACAGTTTACCAGGATATCAGGTATTAAACGCAATTACTTTGCAACTTTATTTTTAAATGAATTCAATTAAAGAAAAAAATCTGGAGATTGCCTGAGAGCAAAAAATGAACAATATCTCCCCATGAATTTCAATCATAAGGGTTATTTCAAATATACAGTATAAATAATATACTAATGTGCTAAAACCAAACTCTTTCAATGGATATATTGTTAAAACTTTAAACAAAAGAATATTTTTTTATATTTTTAGACTCTCAATAGCATTATATCTATACAGTTTGCAGGATAATTTTGGATAAAATAATGTCAAATATAATAAACATATAACAAATATAAAAATTATATCTCCAAGTTTAGGAAATTTTAAATGTTATATTCTAAACAATGTAAATATTTTACATGTTTTAATAGTACGTAATTAAAAATCGAGGTTACCGATACCATAAAAATGTTTAAGACAATTCATCAAAACTAATTGAAACCATGAGGGAAACCATTAGGGAACTAATTGAAACCTAAGGGAATATTTTCCATCATTTTAATAACTAAAAAATAGTGCATGTGATTTACTTACAATTGAATAAAAAAACAGGCATGGTCAGTTTTCTGGGATTTCAATATTTTCAAATAAATTATTATTTTATATCTGTATATTTCTTCCAACGGAAACATCTATAAATTTGAAATATCTCCTTCAACGACTGATTTAACTGATTTGAGTTTTTTAACAAGTAATTATTTACTTATACTATTTATATTTCAGAAATAATTCCAGTATTCATAACTTCTGGATTGAAACGAAATATCAAGTATTCATAATATATTTAAATAATGATACATTTTGTTTACTCAAAAAAAAAATCACTACATTCATAAAAATCTATTCATTGATAAATAGGATCTTTGTATAGTCGAAATCAAAAAAATATATTTGACATTGTTTACTTGACCCCATGTTTTGAATATTATTAATAAATATTGTTCATCAGACGACACATAAGCTCTTGTCACAGCAAATCAACAGTACGCTTGACCACTGATGACGTGAATGACACACGCTGAAGTCTAATTATTGGGGTTCCTGCTATATCCGGTTTCCTTTATATGTCACATCAAGCAAAGCATGTGATGATACTTGACTTTTCCATTGCAAGACTCTTTTACTTCCCTCTAAACACAAATAGAAATTGTTTGTCATCACATGTCTTCGGTCTTCCGCTTCCTGTTCGGTCAGTGGAAAAATCGCACTGAGAGGGTGAAAATGCGATGAGTATCTGTTAGGGAATAACTTTAAAAATAAATCTACATTTTCTCATCTTTTGTTTCCCGTAAATTTTGTAGTATTTGGAATTTTATTTGCAACTTTGTTATTCTTATAAACAAAATATTGGCAATATAAAATGTTTCTCAATTTTAAAACCTAACTCATAAAAAATTCTCTGAAATATAACACACATAATCTGTTATTTTTTAGTTACTTTTTATCTTATGATTTAAATACCTTATTAGATATTTCAATAATATATAATTAATGCATTTCCTTTAAAAATAGTTTTATTAGTTTCCTTGGTATTTAAAATCAATTAAATTTAAACATCTTTATCATTAAAAAGGCAAAACAATTTTCACTCACACCAAGTTTCGTACAATAAACTGCAAACTATAGATATTTTGTGCATTTTTTTATGTTGCTAACTTAATATTTTATTAATTTTCATACAATCTCCATCAGTTTTCATAAAATTGTTTTAGAAAACCTTAATTTTTTAGTGGAATTCATGAATTTCATGATTTTAAAAATTGCATTTAATAAATAATGTATCAAAACTATATAAGCTTAGGTGATAGATATCCCAACTCAATAAACAAAAATATATTTAATTTTTATATTTTTTTAATAATTTATTTATAGCTTTTATTTATTTTTGTAAAATATAATATTTTTCCTTTATTATTGAAATTATAAAATATTAAACAGTTCTTAGTTATTTTATTCTTTATAAGTTCTAGCTGGGTGAGCATTTTATTAAATACTGTCTGTGACACTGTATCATAAATATAAGTGCCTGATTAACGAGATAAACTCAAAATTTTCGTCAGATAATGCATGAGCAATATGAACGAGAATGACATTATTTAGAAATTTGCAGATGAATCCAATTATTTAAAATAGTATCAACAATTTCACTTGAGTGTTTGGTAGCATAGTAGATAAGGCACATATAGAAAGTAAACCTGATTGTATACTGATACTGACTGATGTATAGATACTTGACTGTATACTGACTCATCTTTGGAAATGAAAATAAAGAAAATGAATATTTTAATTAATTCTTTTTCGCAGTTAAAGCACACTGATTGGTAGACGTTATTTCTTGGTTTGTGTGTGGATGTTTGATATTGATGATTTCTTGTTTGGTTGTTTTCTTGGTTTTGAAGCAGTGATTGAAAGTAAAAAATATTAAAATATTAATTTCCTTTGGTTTTTTTTTCATTTGTTATTCGATAATCAGTAATAATAAAACTATTTCTAAAAAATGAAACAAGTGGTTATTATGTTTTCAATTTGATTGTTCATTATTTTACAAATAATAAAAACCTAAATATTCTTCTTTATAATCATTCTTTGTAATACTAATAATGTTTCAGCAGTTTGTAAAAAAATCATCTCTGGAAATTGTTGGAATTATTACCATGATAAAGGCATCGTCGTGATATCTACTGCCATGCTTCACGATTGCTACTTTACAATGCCGTTTATCCTTCTTACAAAGTGTATAAAGCAAATAGGTTATTGAGGAAATATTAAAGTATTAAGTGAGAAAGCAAAGAATATTTGAGATACTGGCAAATTTCAAAGATAGTTCTGATTGAATACTTCTTCAAAGATAAATATTTTTTAATGATTTCCTTAGTAAATGAAAGCAAATAACAACCTTACTTTCACTATATTAAAAGATAATTTATTGCTCATTAATTTTCTCTGATATTATTTTCTTAATATTAAAAGTCATTTTCTTGTAACTAGAATTGCTCTGATTTTCTTTTTTTGAATTATTAATTTCATAATGGTTGTATATCATACAAATTGATCTAAAATTTGACTACCTTCATATTTGTGATAGAAAATTGGTTGAGTTCCAGTTTCTTCAGTAACTTCAGTGTATCTGTCTGATGTTCTATCAGTTTCGAAAAATGAATCGATATAGATGCCATATGTTTCTTTATTTTAAAGTCTTGTTTAACGTGATATTCTACGTTTAAAATACATCATTTTATAGATGTGTAGCTGTAAATCCATAAAAGAAATATTGTTAATAAAAATAAGAAATTACTCTCACACATAGAGGTTTTGTAATTTTAAAGTACCTGAAAATTGAGAAAAATTTGTAATTTTAAATTTTCCATTTCATTTTTGACTCATTAGCACACACATTTTATTTTAGTATTAAATATTTAAAATAACAATACATTACTCCATTAGTCAAAATATTAAACAATACCACTTTGAAATTTTTCGACTATAAAATTTCACTCTGCTAAGTAGTTTATCGGGTATTGAGTTCAATTACTTAAGTGAATTTTTGTGTCTATGTTGTACTAGAAATGAACAGTGGTAGATTGATTATAAAGCGAAAGAATTGAAAATTTAAATAAAAAAGAAGCCATATTTTAAACCAAATTGAATGATAAACATACTTTATTAATAATGATAAAATACGTAAAAATTTTATCCTCATTGAAATAGGAAGGAAAATATTTCTACAGAGCACAAGTTCTATATTTAAAATGAAAATAAATTCCTATATATAATATTAAGCACACATCAATTTAATATAAAGAAAATATGTTAACTTTAATTATAAATATATTTTTCAGTTTTTAAAATCTGCATAGAAAATCTGTTTTTCTCAATTTCCCTTTAAATACATTTTCCTTGATTTGAGAATGTAATTAACAAAATACGTGTTCAATATTTTTTTTTCTTCTCCTATAGGAATTTCTCCTCACGTATCATGGTTAATTAGGGAAACTTCTATAGACGTGTTAATTATATAATTTTAATGCATGCGTGTTTATTTATTCAAACACTAAAGGTGGAAACAACCTGAAAGTTTATTGCGGTAAATAAAAGTGCTTAGTTATTCATGAGAGTGTATTTAAATACTAAGTAAGAAACTTATAATTCTGAAAGGTATAATTAAATAAACCTGAAAGTATTTAGGATCGAATGGTGGAAAGCTTAAAGATATTGCTACAATAAATAAAATTAATAATTCATTATCACAAAACGAAATGGTTGTGTATGCAAGTTCAATATTTTAAATATTTGTGCATGAGTATTCATAAAGTATATTGTGTGATAAATAACAAGATATTTGCGTGAAAACTTTATGGTTCAATTTTATTAAAATCTGAACTATCATAAAAAATATTTTTAAAATTTTTTAATTATAAATTAATAAAAATCAATATGTATATTCATAATAATCAACAAATTTAAATTCAAAACACTTAAATTTTTATATCTTTTCCTTAATTTTCATTTCAATTTTTTGTTCAAAAACTTCAATCAAACATTTATGTGAAATGCAAAATTACCTAGGTGTTTAATTTAATGCAAATAAACCATTGAATTTATGTACTATTCTTTAATTATTCTTCTACAGAAGAACGTACTTTACAGTGTAAAATACTATTTTTTTTAAAGTTATGTACATAGATAAATTTTAAGTTAAATGCTATGACTAAACAAAGATTGGAATTAAAATTATTTCCCAAAATATTCTGTAAAATGCTGAAAATTATTGAATGCATATTTATGATATCAGGTTTATTGATTTAAAATTTCTTATTTAATAAATCTACACTTAATTTTCAAAAAAAAAAACAGAAAAATGGTAAAAAGTGAACACAAATTAGAAAACAAAAAATCACTTAAATTACATAACAAATACACTGAATTTTAAATAGAATTAAACCATGTAACATGATTTTAATTTTAATGAAAAAACACCGGAACTTTTTTTAATTCAAATACTTTCATTTTAAAATATTGTTTAGTATTTAAGATGATTTTATAAAATGTAAGGCCTTTCACTTCACTTCTGTCTTATTTAACAGGACTGACAACATTTGTAATTTTTTTAATATAAAGAACATTGCTTTCCATACTTCTTCACTGGAGGATGCTTATGACTGGTTAAAATAATTATTTCAATTCAAAAATCACATTTGTGGTAAAATTAACCCATTTATCGCATGATGGAAACTTGTTTTATTTTCATTTAAATAGTATCAAGTATAGTGTATTAAAAACTTAGAGTTTTTTCTGCTTTTTAAATATGTCTCATTCGTAACAAAGGAAGATAATAAAGTTATTATCCTAATTTCAAAAATGTCTTATGTACTATGAGAGTAAAATGGTTCCTCCGTAAGTTTTCTTAATAGTTATTATTGTTTATAATTTTGAAAAATTATATTTGAAAATTAAAAATAAATAAAGCCAATGAGAAAAAAATAGCATCATAATGCTTCACATGACATGAATTGGCCTATTTTAGAATTTCACATTAATGGAAGATGATCACAACATGTATTAACCATGGGAATTTTGTTATTTTTGCAATTTTCTATCCCTTATTATAATTTTGATTATTACTATAATTATTGAAAGTATTCACTTAATGAATTCACCTGCTGTTCATTCCTTGTCTCTGTACTAATTAGTTGTAGGATAGCTGATTGTCATTACGTTCTAAAAAGGAGTAATGAATCATGAATATTTTCACATGGATACTTAAATCAATGTTTCTTTATCTTACCGATAAGAGTTTCTAAAATAAAAAACAAGTACGATATATGGAATAAAATAGAGATATTTTTCTTCATATTATAAATAATTATATCAGTTTACATTTTTCTTTTTCTTTTCTTTCTTTGCATTTATTTTTAATTTAATTACTTTAAATGATACAAATGTTTTTATGCAAAATGTCCTGTTTTAAAGTTTGAATTCAACTTTCATAATGTTAATCTTAAACTAAAAAGTATTTTTTCAAGAATAAAAAGAAACATTGTTGATCATAAAGAAAAATATTTCCAAATTGAGTTATTTCCTCTCATTAAATTACAGAAATTTAATAAGTAGAAATATCATAAATTGTTATGTTTCCACTTATTGAGTTACAAAAATTAAAAAAAAGATAGAAGAAAAAGTATAAGATAAATATAATATTTTTATGAAAATATTAATAATTGAAAAGCATATTTTGTATGCTTGAATGAAATAAACTATCTTCTTAAAAAAGATTATTATTATTTATGATTATATCATAGCTTTCAAAATTCTTAACATGGAAGTAATAATGCAATAAGTAAGTAAATATATCTATAGTTGGAATTTTTCATTTATTTCAAGTACTATTACAGATAAAATACTCTAAGAAAACAAGATCTTCCAAAAAAAAAGAACAATGCAAAGATGCGCAAATAAATTACCCTTAAAAGTTTGGCAAAATCAATTTCCTTCTAGATAAGCAATTTCAAAATCCAGTTGAAAATAAATTCAATTATTTTACATGAAACAAAAATAAAATTTGAAGTGTCCCTTTGGAATTCTCAGTTTCAGATAAGAAAACATTTTAATCGAAATTTGCCAATTGCATAAAAATATTTTATTGTTGTGAGTTTCATGTTTATATTTTTGACAAGGACTTTTTTATACGAGCGGATCAACTATATGCCACAAATAATGCTGCATATGTAAGATTTAAAGTTGGTGAAAATATATTTCTTTAAACTCTTCAACTGAAATCAAAAGAGAGAGAGTTTCTGGGTTATTTTTCGAAAATTAATAAATCATGATTATTTTAATTTTTATATATTATAAGAAAAAATATCTTTTTCCATATTTCTAATCATAAATTCTTTTGAGAATTTAAAAATATATTTTCATTTCAAAGAGCTTTTTGGGATATGTCCTTTGATATTTTAGAAAAAAATCTGTACGACAATAGAAAATAATGCCTTTCGGAAAAGACTTTTAAGAAATGAAGACTTCAAAAGAATTGATCATATTAAAAACATCTTTGTAATTTTTATTTTCAATATCGACATCAAATCCTACTAAATATTAAAATTTTGTATTATAAAACAAATGTTGCATTTTCAGGAAATTTTCCTTTATAGGTTTTCATATATTTTCTACACATAAAAATTAAGTTTAATCTTATTTTATCTTTTCTTTGATTTTGAACTTAAATTCTCATTTAAGAAATATCTTTCTTACAGAAATCTGAAATTTAAAATCTTGTTTCAATTAAAAACTTCTTTAAACCAATGATTTAAAAATGGAAAATGAGATTTTAACAAAATAAATAAAATTAATTCATTTCTAAAAAAGCATATTTTGATTAAATATGCTTCTATTTTATTAACAGTAAACGTTTTCTCATTCTAAATCTGATTTATTTATATTTTTTTTCGTCAAGTAGAAATCGAAGGATATAAGAAAATTGTCTTATTAACTTTGGTGACAGTTTTACGAATTTTGAATGTATATTTAAACAGTATTCTGAAAAATGAGTTAAATTAACGAAAATAGATAAAATTAAAAGATTAAAAATGGGTAAATTTATTTTTAATAAATTATATTTATTTTAACTTTTATTTTGAACAGCTGATCTTATAACGTGACAAGTTCCTTAAAGAAAATACTTTGATTGAAATATTCTTTGAGAACATTTAGTATGACACAATAATAGATGATTTTCTATTTCAGCTTATTCTTGTATATATATATATATATATATATATATATATATATATATATATATATTTATAAATGTTTATAGCAGTCATAAGAGAGTATGGTACTCTGAAGTACATTATTACTAAGTGACTTTTTTATGGCAGATATAAAGTAGGAGATTAGGATATTTTCCACATTCCTTCATTACCTGTAATGTATGTACTTAATTCATACTGCTGAGATTCATTTTAAACATTTTCTGGAATGGTAAGCTTATGTAGTTTCATGATGAAAGAAAAGTTTATTTTACACTGAAAAATGTTATGAAAAAGATTATACTTTTAGTGTAAAATAAACTTTTTGGTCACTTTCTATATACACATTCAAGTAAGTAACTGTTGGAAAGAGTTGATAATTTATAAAGGGATAGCTCGGGAGCATTTTCCGAAAATTATCCTACTATGCTTGGGTACTGTAGTGGTTCCGATTCCAATATAAACCATAGTTTTCCAGATTTAATTATCACTCATGTGTAAAACCTGACTGTTGAGCGATCAGCCAAATTAATAATTATCCTAGCTTCTTCGTTACTACTGATATATCTAACTTTTTATAATGTTGGGGTTCAGTGTAATCATTTTCTAAAGTGGTTACGCTTAAAAAAATCATATCAGAGCTTTTTTTTCAAAATAATCTTTATTTATACATACTCTTCTTTTACATGGAATGAAATCAACGCTCATAATATTCCTATTAATATAATGGTCCTTTTGACAGGTATTCCAAATGCACAACTAATTTTTGATACTGATATGAGTTTATATCAGTGGAGTACATCGGAAAATAATTCCAAGGTTAATCATTACATCATTGTTAAAAATTCGGAAAAGCTATCATTATACCAAAAAATGGCAATACCATTGATTAATAAGCAGCTTTTAGCATTTATAGATAGGTTGGGAAATATTCTTTACAACAATCTTTATTTTTTCACTGATTTTCGAGTAATTTTCCAATATATTTTACCATGATAAAATCATCACAGTCATGACGAACATTATAGAAATTGTTAAAATAAGAGAATTAACACCAGGTATATAATTGTGTTTGTTCTTCGGGTTAAAATAGTAAAGTAGTTTTGACAATATAAATTTCCTTTTTCAGTTTCAATTGACTTTCATAATTACAGTAAATTTAGTTTAAAGTGAATAATGTAGAGTGGTAGGTTGTAACTTATATTTTTCCCATGATTAGTTTTTTTACCAAATGTTCAATAGTGTGAATTGCACAAAAGATTGACATTAATGCTTCAAATGATAGGACACAAGTGTTTTAACCTTAAATTATAAGGTTATAAAAATATTAATTTTACAAAATGTACTATGAACTCAAATTTTGGTTAAATATAATTTTGTTTTGGAAAAGAATATTGATTTTTTTGAAAGCTTATATTATTAAAAATTATTTTGATAGTATCCTATTTTTACAACTTTTGGAAATAATAATAACAGTTCATCTTAAGCGGTTTATTTATATTTTTATGTTTTTGTTTATACAACAGATCTTAACTTCGCTGCATAAGATAATTCGGTTAAAAATAAAGTTTTATGTTTCATTTTTTACCTTTATTTTTTATTTATTACTTCATTAATTGTAGTGGGATGATAGTGTAATAGTTCATCGTTATAAACAAAATTCCAGGAAAATAACATTAGCATACAAGACAACAAATGAGCCATTCTTATAAAATATAGATGTTCATTTATTTTATTATTTTACGATCAAATGCATACAAATTATTCATGAATAAAAATCAGGTAAAATGTCTACATTTATTTTTAAGATAATAAAATATTTATCAGTATTTATCTGCAGATGCTAAGGTAATATGAATTTTACTTTAATATTATTGCTTTGAAAGAAAATGTATATTTTATATTATATTGAATTAAAATATCATTGTTTGCATTTAATTGGTGTTATATAACCTTACAAATATTATTACCATCATTGTTTTATTCTTAATATAAAGAATTCTTTCTGGATACATTTTTACAATATAATAATCATTTTTGTTTTAGGTACCCGATACCATCTTTAGTTAACAATATAGAATATTTATATATCTTAAGGTATGCAAATTATTTGCTCATTTCAATTATATATAATGGATCTTCATTAGTCTGAACTAAATTAACACGGAAAGCAGTACATTTTATTTATTTGTTATTTATTACTTCATTTACAGCACTGTATTTACTACTTACGATGAAGAAACTAAGCAGTTATTATTTTCCTTTCTTTATTGATTTTCAGTTTGCAGTATCTTTGATTTTATATTTCTTAAGATTTTTTACTTAATTCTTTTCAAATAAATTGTGTTTTCAGATTTCCATGGCTTCAAAAAGGAAATTTTCTGATATGTGTTACATAACTTAGACTTTTCCAGGAGAATGAATGAAATACAGAAGGATATCAAAACATCTTATAACATGCCATGCTGACTTAAGTACTAAAACACTAACTAAACATTCATTATTTGCATGATAGTTTATTATATTTCATTCATATGAATAATATTGGATTAATTATATTCCCATATTAAAATTTTATTATCTGACATATTGTCGTCGTTTTAATTGCACTTTACGATTAATGTCAAAAGATATATAAAGAACAAAAGCAGTAGATAGGACATATTGTGTCATTTTAATTACTCTTTATGATTAATGGCAAAAGTTGTATAAGGAACAAAAGCCTATGACCAGTAAAAGTGAATGGTTTTCTAATGTTATTCAAATATGATATTCAATTTTTTCCAACACAATATTTAATTTTTCTCGTAACACTTGTTATTAAACTATATCTTTATTTGTTAGTTTGCTTTAATGCAACTTTATATTTACCTAATTAAAAAATCAAATGTTGGCTTATAGAATAATTCTTCTTTGATCTTAAAAATACTTTTCTGCTAACTGTAGGAAAGGTTAAATTCCAGGTATTATTCTTTAAAGTAATGTAATATTGAAAGTTGAACTCAAATTGATATATATTCGGCCTGCTGACTTTGCCCACAAGGGCTGAGTGAGTGATGGCCAACAAAAATAAGAAATTTGATTTTGTTTCCCCACTTTAAATAATTATATTCGATCAATTTAGAATGTTTTTGATATTACTGTTTCTTTTTTCCAAGTAAATATTCAAATTTTGGAATGATTTAAATTATGTTATTATTTTATATGTTATTGTTGATATATTGAATGTTGTTCTAATATTGAATGTTGCACCATTCAACAAGATTACACAATATTTATTAAAATTTGAAAATTGCATATTTATATTTCAGCTATCAGATGTGTTAGATAAGTTTCATAATTGATCTATTAAAAATATAAAATAAGATTAATAACACATGAAATTCTGTATTAAATAATATATAAAAAACTCTATCTATTGAATAAAAAATAACTTAGTGAACTTAAAATATATGAACTAATTAACGTTATAAGTTCCTTCTTTAAAATAAAATATTTTCCAATTTAAAATATTGATTTCGATATGAGAGTAATTAATGTCCATCAGCAGTTATTCACAGAAAGCCATGTGTGTTTATCAAATAATATTTGAAATAGATTATGCATCTATTTAATTGATTTTCATAATAACGATATAATGATACGTTGTATAAGATAATCAAAACCCAAAGTCGTCCAAAACCCAAAGGATAGAGATATGACTATTTATCAAGATCTGCTAAGAAAAACATTTTATCATCCAAAGCCATAATAGAGGCTCTCATCATGGGTCATTTTATTGGCTTAACAGTGGGGGATCATTGTTGCTCAAAATATGCAGCCAGGAATGACCCGATATACTATTCAATTCAGCCTAACAAATATTCTACTAAAACATTTAGAATTTTTTCATGAATTATTTAAGAAGAAAATTAAACAATTTTTGAGTAAGATTAAAAGAATTAATTTTATTATAATAAAAATTGAAACTATTCCAATTTTTTTAGAATTTTCTTGCATATTAATAAGAAAATCAAAAATATTATGATTTCAAAATCTATAAATTTATGTTTCCTGAAAGGAGTCAATTAATCGAAAAATAAATTTAAATAAATTTAATATTTATGCATAAGTTAATATAATTATCTGCCATGTTTTCCAATTATTTTATTGTAAAAGAAACAGAAAAAGAATTTCATTTAAACATTTAACTCAAATTCATTAAATGTTTCAATTGGTAAGATGTATTATTAAGTTCAAAATAAATTCAATTCTTCTTCCAAAATTCATTACAAATGCTGAAGTCTCTTTCGTAGTAACGATTTCATTTAACTTTGTTAATTCTGGTTAATGGTCACACATGAATCTATGATGAAAGTAAATTAAATGATTTCAAATTAAATTTTAAAGCATCAGTTTCAGTATAAATGAATTTAATGGGCAAAGAAGATTGTTGAACCCTTGAAAATTACAGAACAAAGAGCCAATTTAATTTACCCTAAAGCTATAGTTAGTAAACAAGTCTATTTGTTTGAATTATTCATTTTTTCAATAATTTATAAGTGGATGTAGTCCTATTTTGAAATAATTATGTAACATTTGATCACTATTTCGTAACTTTGACATTAATGTTGTAAAAACAATTATAGAAAATATTATTTCATGTTTAACAACAGCAAATATGTAAAAAAGGAAAAATATCGTAAAGTCTAAAATTAATCAAATAATATATGGTATTCGAAATCCTACTTTTCACATCTATATTTTAATTTTTTAAAACATGAAGAAAACTATGGAAAATTTTTAATAGAAAAATCATTTAAATCGACATACACAGTATTTCAGCAATTCCTTTATATAGGAGTTTACAGTATAAAAAAGAATTGTCTTTTGAAATGAAGATCTATGTCACAATTCACAAGATAAAAAATTTAAAGTTTTCAGTTCGGACTGATTTCAAAATAATAAAGATTTTATTTTTCCAATTGTATTTTATACAAATATTTAATCAATAGTAACAGTCCAAAAATTTTGGTTTTTAAAAAATGATTATTTTATTGAAAAATCAATCATCAAAATCATAATTCTTGCAAAATAGTAACAATTCATACATATTTTACAAATGTATGTGTGGCTCAATTCTCTATTGTACTTAAAGTTATTTTAAAGGGAAAAAAATCTATACATATTTCCTTTTATACCTAAAGATTCATCGTATATATCATGTTCCATAAAAATCAGGTTAAAATAAATAATTCAAGCTTCAACTAAAATTACAAATGGAAATTATCTCTAATAAATTTTAAAAAACATTTAAATTTTAAAAAAGTTTAAATTTTAAAAAATATGTGCTAAAATTTATCAAAATCAATTTATTAATTAAAATGTAAATTGCTAATCAAAACAAAACTGTCTTGATATTAAATTTATATTATCTAAAATCAAATGAAATCGATAAGGTATTAAACAGAATACTTCAATATACACTTTTCAAGTACGTTTAGTACTATTTTAATTCTGCAAGAGACGAGAATAAGTAATTATTTTATTTCAACTTAATTTTTTAGACGTTACTTTCAAATAGTTTCGCAGAAAATATCCTTAAAATTTTTAAATATTAAATACCTCATTATTAAAAAAATTAAACCGTAATTATTTTATAGCATAAAAATATAGTATAAATACTCTAATCGATTATACTGAAGATAAATGCTAATACTAGAATTGTGGCCATTTTTTAAATTGATCCTATAGCAACAAAGAAACATTCTTGATAAATTAACTATCTGAAAAGTTGGGAAAACATGACATGTTCTGCATTAAATAAGGTGAGAATTATTAAGTTATAAAATGCAAAATATATGCAGGATCACGTAACAAGATCATGAAAAATTTGCACTTCGAAGTAAATACTCTCCAGACATCATTATTTAGCCAATTTCTAAAGCCCAATTGATCCCAAAATATTTATTGAACTTCTCACGTTTCGGTTGCATAAATAGTAACTTAAAATTCGGCTTAATATTTTTATGGCAATTTTATTTTCTAAAATCTCTTAATGTTCATGTAATATATAACACATTGCTTTTTTTTTTCAAAATATGTGTAAATATTATTTAAAAAATTTTCTAATGATTTTTTCCTTTCAATAGAAAAAAATAAATATCAGTGAGAGACAGAAATTTTTAAAAATAAAATATTGATAATGAAAACATGCAAAATTGAAAGTACAAAATATAAAACTACCCCCTTACATGATTTTAAATTAATTCTTCCCTATTATTGTAAATGAAAAATTTTCAATATTTTTTTAATTTTTAACTATGTTTCCAATAATTGAAGGATATGAATCTTAGATTTCTTAAAAAAATGCCGTGAAATAAAGTCTTATAGAGTAAAGCAAATTTTATAAATTGGTTTGTATATTTTCCCCTTAATATCATTGGTTTGCTTGTCACAATTTAAGCAAATCAAAAATAGTATTTTCTACTCATAATTTAAAAGCAAATGAAATGCATTTTTGTTTTTGTGTGGTAAATTATTATGATATTTAGTTAAAACTATATTTTTATACATAATTAGAGCATTGTTTTAAGGTGGTAAAATGGTGAATATTGAGAAGAATAATTTAAGTTTGCGTTTCAAAACACGAAGCACGAATTTATGTAAGTTATTTATTTATTTCAACTGATCATATATTTTATAAATATTTTAAGAGAAAAAGACTAAATCAATGCTGAATTTTACATTGATTTAAATTGTATTTTTGCAATCAATAATTAAATAAATTCTATTTTTAACCTGAAAAGTATCATTTTTCATAACATACAATAAAAAGGAAGTAGCAAATTTGCGAGTATGAAAAAATTTTAAGAATAATACAAATTTGCAAAAAATTTTGGCTTATCTAAGAGATTCTATAATCTTCTTATGTGTTGTAGCAGATATATAATATAAATAAAAAATTCTTAGCTTTCTTAGTTTAAAAAGAGCGTGTAACTCGCGATTTCTTATGCACTATAAAAGCTGGTTTTAAATCGAATACAGGTATTATATATATAAAAAGGATTTCACGTGCTGGGGGCATTATAGGGGAATTATTTCATCAAAAGTCTCTAAAACAATATAGAATTGACTTTTTGAATAATATTGTTAAAACTATAGCACATGTTATCAAACAATATTAGTCAACAAGATTAAAATAAGAGAATGTGGCCCAAACTGCTTCAATAAAAATAAGAATGGCAATAAGCTTCTTTCAATGTTTGATATTTTTCTAATTATTTTCATCCAATCATAAAATCTACTGTATTTTAATAGAATAACACATTTTCAAAGTTAAACTTGAGAATTAACTTGAAATTTACTTGTTAAATACATAATCTGTTTAACACCAATCATTCTATCTAATGACTCTATCTAACTACACACACACACATTCTATTTAATGAAATAGTATTCATATATATGTTCTCATTGTAAGGATTTCAAAAATTGTATCAAAAGCTTATTTTATAATATATCATAAATTTCCTTTAAAAAATTTATATCAGAATTATGTATTGTCTGAGATGTTTTACCCATAAGAATTAAACTTCGTAAAAAAAAGACAATTTTAATTAACAGAATATGTTAATGTTATACAAGACAATTATTCTAACAAAGCCCAAATTTTGCTATTATCAGATCTAATAGGTTATTGGCTAATCAATATTTCTTTGCCATTCTATTCAATTGAAATTCATTCTAATCAATATTTCTTTGCCATGAAAGAGTCTCACAGTAAATTCATTCTATTTATCAACTTTGTTTAATACATCCTAATTTTTATAGATTCCTTTAAATATCCTTAAATCATATGTAAATATATATGTAGAATATCATTGAAATTTATAATCAAACCTAGATAAAAATCTCGGGTTTGACAGCCTTTGTAACAAAATGTACACTTGCCACTGCATCATGGTAACGAAAACAAATTACCAAGCATAAACAGGATTTCTGTGCTCGGAACATTCAAATTTCATTTTTCTAAAAGTAATTCTACAATTTTGTGGGTGATATAACATTGAATATCAATTCATATTATATATTGTAGAAATAAATAGTACATTAGATCTCTAGTGAATTGTAAATAATGTTGGAAGACAGAAATTTATTTGTTTTCTTAATTAAAATTT
>JAPDSC010062396.1:45051-62172 GCA_026290005.1 Latrodectus geometricus
TTTTTTTTTTCTGAATATATTACAGAAATTCAATATTACATATTTTTATTTCCTTGTTTTATAACTTTGAAAAATATAAAAATTTAACATTTTTCTTAAGAGCATAAATTTCAGTGTTGTAGTTTGAAATACATGAATATTTTTTAGATTTGAGACAGGTTTCATGTTTTTCAGGAACATCGAAGATTGAAACTTTCAGGAAATTTGAGTAACTGATCCGCAGTCTCTGGAAACATAAAATCTCAAAAGACATTTTATTTCAGATATTAAATTTGTTTATGTGAAGAGCACTAAGCATCTATAAAATTAGTATACTATATATAAAAAGATGCTTTAATTTTATGAAATGAAATACATCAATTAAAAAATAATTTATAAAAACATGTACTTATTTTACATTGCAACATTTGCGGCAGTTTCATTCTTTTCAGTATAATTTTTTATTGATTAATTTTTTCGCAAAGTAATAATTTGAATATTTCAATGCAGAAAAAGAAACAAATTATCTCATTTTAAACACAAACAAAAACATAGTGGTTCTTTTTAACAAAAATCTTATTTTCACTTAAAAAAAGTCTAACAGGTAATGTGATTTTCTGGATAAATTTTAGATTATTAATATATTACATTCTTATATACATATATAATATTATAACATACATACAATTTTCACGCTATATCAATATTCGGACTTTAATCCAAATTTTTCTTAGTCTCCCGTTGTTCAATAACACGGAATCCAAAATATGTATATCTTATTGTGATTTATGGAGCATTTTATTCATTAATTGAATGATTATTTTAATAAACTAACATGATTATTTGAATTAACAAATTGTAATATTGTCTCGTTTAAACATATAGAAGCATTTCTACTCTTCTAGCACAAAAATCTTATTTTCACTTAAAATTTCTCTAATAGATTATGAGAAATTTTTCCTTTCTCTTGATAACTTTTAGATTAACTTATTTAACAAATTAAACATTTATTTGCTCTTTGGATTAACTTATTAAAATTTATTTACATTTTGCTAAGTTATCCGCAAAATAATTAATTTTCACACTATATGAAAGACTGTTGTTTCTGATGACACTTGGCAGCGCCAAGCCCACCCGTCAGAGACTATGCGAATGAAGTCAGAGAGAGAGCATCCTCCATTTTTGAATAGAGCACCCTCATAGGAAAGTGGAAATACGACTTTTGGCTCATAGATGGCAGCACCATCTGAATCTTCCAATTTAGAGATTGAAACCAGTGAATACCCAAAGCCTGATTCCCACCACCCCCAGAGGTATTAATTTCTAATAGAAGCATAGAGGACTTTGCGATCCGACATATTTTGATTGCCCCAGTCACCATTAGTGAACTCGACTACAGTCGACAACAGATACTGGACTACAATTATGATAAATATTTATTCATTTGAGCAAGATGACTATTCACTCTTTGATGACAAGAATTGCATAATGTGTGTGTGTATCTATTTACCTGACGTAATATATTTTAATCCAACTATTAAGATATTATTGGAAATCTAAGCTCTTGTGTATGTAAAGATCATAGTAAACAAACCTCCTCATTGATTTTTAAAAAAATTATTAGTGAATGTTGCTTTCAACGCAAAAACTGGTTTAACAATATTATGATTGATAATATTATGATATATTATCAATCATAATATATGATAACAATATTATGATTGCATTGTTGTCTGTAATTCATTATTCAGTCTTGTTACAATCATAATCTTATTACAATAAATACACTCTTGTTACAATAAATATGATAAAACAGACTATTTTTACTATCAGAAACAAAAAATTTAAAAATAGTAATATTTATTTTGTTTTACTCATTTTTATAATTACAGTAATCGAATGAAAATATATTTTTCGTAACAATCCTTTCACAATTATTTTAAAAATATTTAAATACAAATTTATATTTATAAAACTATTCAACTTTTGCTTTTAGTAAACTTTATGTTTACTAAAAGCAACACAATTATAATGGAAACAAGACCTTTTTTTACTTATTTCCAAAATATCAAATTTTTAATTTTTATTGTTCTAAATAAATAACTTTTTGCATCAAAATATATGAATTTATATATTTAAAATTATTTAAATGATTTAAAATAGTAAACATAAAATTTAAACATTAATGCTCAGAGTCATAGCTTCAATTTCGATAGTATCCATTGTTCCCAACATTGGTAAATCTCATTTAAAATTGGTAAATCAATTCAGTTGAACAGGCTGTTGCCGTTCAACTGAATATTATGAACAATGCTCAAAAACATTCACTGCCCATAGCTTAAACTGTCACCAATAAAGATACTCTAAGAGACTTAAAATCTAAGCTTTTACAAAAGTACTTATATGATGATAAAAATACCGAGGTTGCAACAACTGTATATTAGAAAGAGCTTTAAAAAATATTTTTTGGTAGCTGAAGAGCAGATATCTTGAACTTAAAAAAAGACAGCAAAAAAGAACCTTGAAATCTTTGAAATTTCATCAATTAGCTGATAAGAATCAAGAAAGTTTTAAAATGTTATAAATGCTAATTTTCATAATATTTTTTTCATTTTTTATAAAGCTGCATTAAAGACAAGATAGATAGTACAAAATTGTACTTGTTCTAAAATTTTTAAATTTTGATTATTTATATACATTATGTACATCTAATGAAATAGTTAAAACTTATATTGTCCATTATACTTTTTTAAAAAATATAAAATCTATAAAAAGTATTTCAATTTTTGAATTTTTTTTAAATTTTCTTTTGATGTTTGTTTTGAATCGCTTACTTTATATGAAACTTAATATGAATTATTTTACAAGATTCTTTAAATGTATAAATTTGTATTTGTGGTTTTATGTCATTTTTATATTCACAAGTATTTTAAGTGTATCGTAAGAAACATCAGTGATGTGAACAGTATTAACACAAATAACATTTTAAAATGATTAAAAAAAATGTTGATACATTTCTATTTGTATTTGGTTTTTATTGATTAAGAAAAACGTTCTCTTAATATAACTGGATTTTTTTTAAATCTTAAATATTATTATTTTAACACATTTTTTGTATGATAAAAATTATCACTTTTCCATAGTCGAAAGAGATTTAGTTCCCTTAAAAATGAAATAATGAATTAAGTTATTATTATAGCATTTTTCGACTATTGATAATAGTGTTTAAGGCGAATTTATAATTTTGTATAAAAAAGCTAAAGCTTAGATTATGTAAATTTACTTTCCCTACATTTTTTAAATAAAATATTTAGGTATTTGCAGGTAAAGTTAATTTTTGTTAAAATATTTACATGCTTATAAATATAATATTAATAAACATTTTTTACTTCAATAAAGTAAAGTAAATTTTACTACAAGTGTGTTCATCAATTGAAGATATTTTTCTCAATAAATCCATTATCGATATTTCGTATCCTTAGTTTCATTTCAAAATTAATTAAAACATAAATTAATAATAGATATTTATTTATATACGTGCTTATGAATAGAATATAAGATAAAAAATATATTTTTCAATAATTATATACTTCACGATACATTTTAATTTTCTCAACGGAATTGTGAATTATTAAAAACTATTGTTATTATTAATGATAATATTTCTAATTCTTCTATGCACATTAAATGAAATATTAATACCACTCGTATCAATCACAAGAAAATATGTCAAATGGGATTATCCATCTAAGGTTTCCGAATAACTTCGTATTAACGTGACCTTGTCATTTTTGTTTTTCATCATCTCATCCTACTACAATTTATGAATGACAGATAAAAACATTAGATATTCTCACATTTAATATCTTCTAAGAAATATTTCAGTTAACAAATGAGTTTTCCTCATTGAGGAAATGTAGAACATTAGTTTCTCTTAAATATAAAGTTAAGTAATCTTTAAGTTTGCTTCAAATATTTGTTGGAATATATATTTTGATTTTAACTAAAAACATTATAAGAAATAATATAATGAAACTTGTAAAAGTATCACATTTGTCAACTTATTAACAATATAAAAGAAAATTTATTCTGTAAAAATGAAAAGCTTTGATAGAAAATCATTAAACTTTTGCTTTTTTCAATGACCAACTTTAAACATTTTCCCTTGATTGTTCTCACTGCAGTATAGGAAAGATTTACCGATTCTTTATCGCGGTATTTTTCCTTCCTTTATACCAATATAAGCAATATTTAAAGTATTATTTAAAGCAATATTTAAAGTATTATTTAAAGCAATATTTAAAGTAAAGGTTTATTTAAAGTATTGGTTAAAAATGTTTCTCATATTCTCTAAAGTAATTCTAGTTTCAAATTACCTTTTTCTTTTCCTATGTGAAAGCATATAAATATTTTTAATTCAAGTATTATTTTTGATTAATCTATCATTGTGTAAGCAAAATATTGTTTTAAGGACAACTCTTGATTTTAATTTTAAGTAATAAGTTAAACTAAGTACTAGCTATTAACACAGTTTTTATTTAATTTAAAAAAATTAATGTTCTCATTTAAGTATTGTATTTTAGATTAAATTCACAGGGAAAACAACTTTATTCGTAAATCAATACAACATATTGTGCAATTTGTAAAAGATATTCAATCCTTATCATACACTTTAATCATATTATTATAAAAGATCCATTGACATAAACTTTACAAAATAAACATCTTTTCAAATGAGACTCTAATAAAATTGCATATTTTATTATTGCATTCACGTGTAAGTTATGTCATCACTTTAAAGTTTCACTGCGCTTTAGGTTGTCCCTAAATATTTCTCTCTAATTTTAACTATGAAATTACGCATGAAATCCTTAGACATTGAATTTCGCTTCATTTTAATAGACATAATTTACATTTTTAATGCATTTTAATTTTTATATGGAACTTTATCACCGCCAAAAAAACCAGTGATTGCCCTAAAAGCGAATTTTATATCTATTAGAAAAACTTCCTAGGTGAAGAGGTATTCTGGTAAGAATAAACACAAAACGTTACATGAATTTAATATATTAACATAATTCATGCTATGAGATTATTATTATTATTATTAAGCACTTTTTAGCAGTCATGATACTATTTCATTGCAGTTGTACTACAGGAAAAATTCACAAGGAGTGGCAGACACTTGATCATAATGAGAAATCTCAATAACAAAGAAAAAGGTATGATGTATCCAAAACAAGTTTTATCATGGCAAGAAATTTATTTAATTGTACACAAATGTAGTATAAAATAATAAAAACAAATATGCAATGTAACTCATGATTTGTGAAATAACTTTCCAAAGAATCTTAATATATACTTGCATAACAAAGAAAAAAAGTCCTAAATTTGATTCACGTAGTAAGATGATCCTTCCCTAAACTTTGGAGATAGATATTGTACTTCTGCATGTATTGTCTGGGTGGATATTGAACAGTTTTCCATCATATCCTTTCATGAAAAGTAAATAAGTAAATAAAATAATTAAATCTTACTCTGAATACAAATACAACTTACAAATTTTTTTTAAAGAAGCCTTTCAAAGGCTTTCAAACTTTGAGCTTTTTTACGTCTGCAGTCTAACTGGAGAAAGTATTACCAAATAGTCTTAAGCACTAGAATCCCCAAAAAGATTGAAACATGTGGAGCTGTCAAATCAGTGTTTTCATATTTTTCTGCATTACTCATCCGCAATTTGCAAATGCCACTATGTGACAATTGTGATTACATATGAAATATATTTACGTATGCATAATTTACAAAATAATTATTATTATTTAGCTATTTGTGACAGTTTTATTATAAGCTTCACTTTAGAGTAAAAAAAAATTTTTCTTCTCATTTTAACGATGTAGCTGTGCATGAAACTTTTTTAGAGTAAATTTTGCTCTATTTTAATAAACATTGCTTATGTCTTGTATTACAATTTTATTTCCTATCTGGATATATATATTATAAGTTACATTTATTTAAAATTAGTCATTATGTATAATCATAAGAACCAGAGTTAAGAAATTATAAATGGGATTTTTCTTTTGCTATCAGTTCTGACATTTGAATTCTAATTTGTAGAAATAGAACTAACAAAATATGTGTTAAAAATATATCTTTAATAGTGGGACATAATTTATCAGCTTACAACCCTCAGAAAATTTTCTTAATAATTTTATGACCAAAAATATTTTTTGGTAAATTTTTAAAAGAATTTTAAAACTTCATTTTGTTTTTCACTCAATGATCATGTTTTGCCTACAAGATCTCATTTGCGGAGATTTTTTTTCTGAAGTTAAAAAAGCTTTCAATAGTAAAAAAATTAAATAATAAACCATTCAAAACTATATAAGTGGAATACCTTCTTGAAAAATGGAATTTCATTGCATTTATCACAGAGTCCCTTACATTGTTGTTTTTATTTCAGAAATTCAGAAAATTGTGTTCAAGAAGAAAAAATTTGAAAATCAGTATAGTCACCTTTTTTTTTTTTTTTTTTTTTTTTTTTTATTCAAAACATTCTGACTAACAAAGATTGATTAAAAGTGTATCTTGAAGATAGAAATTTTCGAAATTATGATTCGTTGATAAGTGTGAAGAACCTCTGGATTATTTTTGGGATAATAAAAATATGCAATAGAAATATATTGAAGCTCTGTTCATAAGTAAAAATGCTTAAATGTGATAAATGATAATGTATAGAAGCAATTAGGCTTCATGTATGTAACGAATTCCTTCCATAAAAATTGCCTTTTTTAATTTTTTAGATGAATAGTCTTAATTTTTTTTAAAAAAAACTTCAAATTTCATATTAATTTTCTTGTTAAAACTTAGTAATGTCAAAAAGATGGTATTTTTGTTTCAATAAAAACATAGCAAAAATTATACTTATTTACTCCATTTCATCTGTTGCAAAACATATCAGTTAGTTGGGTTCTCTTTAAATAAAATTTTAATTAATATAAAGAAGTTCTTTCATTAAAAAAAGTCAGTCAGTATGTGCCCGGAATCATATGATTTAAATTATTCTGTAAAAATGATTTCTTGTTTCCTGCTTTAAAGTTATTCGCTACTACTTATACATAAGTATATTTATTTTAACGGTTATTGTTATCTAAAAAACCTAGACCAATATGTTACTGTTTCCTTTTAAAGAAACTTTGACGCATGAGAAGCCTCCCTAGGGTACACTTGTGTGAAAACTGAAAATTCCCAAGAGAACTTACTGGACATACCATGGCGAAGTCGTTTATGTTTGAATAAGTCTTATTTCAGTAAAAAATCTTTCCATGTTTATGTCAGACATTTAGCCAGTTCTTTAAAAGATACAAAACTATAAATTCCTAAAAGCATTTGTTTTTACAAGAAATCTATTCTGTTGGATGTTTTAAACCTGTATTTATGAAAACATTATAGGAGATTGGAAATATTTTTATGCTCATATAAAATCAAAACAATCAAATTAAAATTTATTTAATAAAATATGAAATATTTTTCACGAAATTTTTAAGAATAAAATATGTAATAACAGCATTTAAACAAATATTTTCTACATTTTAAGTACTTTCGCAAAAGCTCCTTATTCCTATTTATATGCTAAAATCAATTTAAATTATTTTTCAAAGTTTATAAGTTTACATACTATTCATTAATTTCCTAAAAGAAACTGACTAATCAGAGAATTTTACACGCAAATAAAAACAATTCAATCCAAGTGTTTTTTGTTAGTATATATGTATAACATTTAATTTGTTGATATTTCTAGCCCTTATATCTACGAATATGCTTCAATTTGAGGTAAGAGCAAATTCATAAATTTAAAGAAAAAGCAACTATAAATACATTTCACTTATGTATCTATGTTAGAAAAAATACAAGTTAAAAACAATGTAGGCACTATTTATTTAAACATAATACAGTGTTATTTATATGGTTTTTTTACACGTGTATTTGCATATTTTTTCTACCATATGAATGCATGTTAGAAAAAACTATATATTTAACACTAGAAGTAAAAAGTAAAATTGTCAGATTTGTATTTGTAAAAAGATTTTATTAATAATTACTTGCGCATCATTTCAAAATTTTACATTTATTCTGCGCATCCTTTAAACAAATACACACTCTGACTGTAATTCACTAATGTATTTCATTCTTTCTGCCGTTATTTATTGGGCTTCTTTCATTTGAACTAACAGGGCCGACATACCATTATTCATGTTTATTATTGTTTTTATTTTGCACGGATAAAACTAATTTATTAAAAAGTTGTATTGCCAGTGCTACAAAGTGACGTATATCCGTATAGATATACTGAACAGAAAATTTCAATATTCCAAAACTTTTAAAGTAAATCATTTAATTAAAAAATTAATAATAAATATACATTTATTATTAATGGATGTAATCAATACAAGTGATAGTATAGAAATGCGATCAGTTTTCTTCAAAAATTCAAATACGCCAAAAAGACGCGACATGTAAACCTAGGGTTAAAAATAATTGTATCTTTTGATTTATGTTTTGAAATTCATATTTTTCTTTAAAAATTAATAATTGTAATATATAATATAATTTACACCTACAAATTAGTCAAAAATACTTAATGAAATCTTTTCATCTGATTTAATTTCTCATTTATAAAAAACGAAACAAAAATAAAAAATTTACATTATAATGCAATATTCAAAAAATTGAATTTAGTTTCCATTTAATTGATTTACATAAAACACACAATTTATTTCAGATAATTTATTAATTATTATCTACAGGTTGGGAGAATTTTGAATCCATCTCTGTTATAACACACAATATATATTTCTTTATTTTCAAATATTTATTTATAGAAAGAGAAAATATTTATATTTAAAACAATCACCTTTATTTCTATTAACTTATGTTTTTAAACTTGCCTTTTATATATGTAAATAATTTTTTTTGAATCACTTTTCTAATACACAAGGGATTTAATCTTTTGATTAAAACTCTTTCATTACATTTTTTAAATGTGTTCTTTATATTACTTCATGCGCCATTACAACTTTACAATAAAATCAACATTAGAACACAATGAACTCAAACGTCAACATTACTATTTGATATCACCATGTAAAAAAATATTTTGCCATCAATATGGGTATCTCGTCAACATATTAAATGCTGCTTACTTATATAAAAAGAATTGTTGTCACAACCGAAGTTACATAATAAATGAATAATTTCTTTTTGACCATTTGCATTATAAAAGTGTTATGGTTGTTTCTTTTGTATTTAATAATAGAAGTTTTCAAATATTATAGCTCTATATTTTGTTGAGCTATATTTCCTAGTTTTGTACTAAACAATACAGTTCTATATTTGAAGAAATATATAACAAAAAAAGGAAAAACATGACATTTTTAAAGATAAATGTTCTAATAGAAAATCTATTAAAAAAAGTACATTTCTTTCATATTGAATTACAAATTTATTCATAAATGGGAATAATTTGAAAATTAAAGAAAATCTAAACATTTCGAAGAAATTATTCAAGACAGATTTTCTTGCCCAATTTTCATTTCTACATTTAATTAATCACCATGAATATTACAAATTTAAAAATTATTTTAATCAGGTAGAAAGTTTATCAATGAAGTAGAAACATTTTATCCTATCTGAAGATTGAAAATAAAAATTTAAGAATTATAAACGAATAATATATATGGTATTAAAACGCTTAATGAAAATCCAAATTCGAATAAGTTATAATTTAATCTCAATTTTCCCTGTCCTTTATTTTTAATTCATTAAACTTTAATGTACTATTCTTTAAAGATATATTTTTTTTTATTTATTAAATAATAATTTAATGAAGTTTGTTATTTTGCGATTCATATAAATACATTATGATGTATGAAAAATAAATAAACATTACTCATCAATATTGAAATATAGTTTGAAAAAAATACTTTACATGGAATTTAATACGAAAATACATTTTAATAGATAAAAAAATAGAGTTAACACAAAATATATTAAGCATCAGTTATGGTTAGGTGATTATTCAAAATTCAGATCCTTACTGGGAGGAACCCCTATCCTGATTAGTTAACTTTAAGAATTTCTTGTAACACTGAAACATCTCTCATTTGTAAAGAAGGCTCCACTAAGGAGATGTTTGGTTTTTGTTTTGCTTGACTTAACGTTTGAATCAATCGCAAAATCTCAGTGTTGTCTTTTTAGAACGGCAACATTTGTACTGACATCTGAACACAGTAATCCCCGACAGTTCTTAGCACTGATGCTGTTCATTATTTCTGAGGAATCGCTTACTGACTTTTCTGAGATTTCTTTTCATTAGCAGAATGATATATTGGTTATCCACTGAAGTTGTTTTTGGTCCTGCTTGATCACAATTAAGAGTGGACTTATGGGCAACTTTTAAAAGGATATATTTTCGGGACGAAGAGCATATACACCACATTTATGAGAACATCTAGATTCAGTTTTGGCTGCTTGTTGCTCCGTTTTTGTTCACAGTGTCATTTGTTGCTCGACACTTGTTGCTTTGTTTTTGTTCACAGTGTCTGAGTATAAGCTTTTATTGAAGGGTTTCAAATTTCTTTCTACTTGAAAATTAATATATTGATCAACTACTGCAGTTGTTTGCCTCGGATGGTCACCACTATATTTTTAACAGCTGTGTTGTTAAGACTTTCTAAATATAAGAAACAACACTTTTTTGTTAATTCCCAACTCTTCGGCAAAACTGGTCATACAACTCATCTCCTTTAGCTTTCCAATCTTTTTTCTACATATTAAGTTGCATATGTTATTCCTTCTAGTCATATTTTAAAAAAGATCTCATTTTTTCTTACAACGAATGCCTTTTATTGAGTCTCTGTTCTTCCTTTTATTGTTCTGATCACAAGAATCCATTTTCTTCAGTTCAATGACTAGTGACTTAAAATTTACATTGCTGTTTAAGTTTTGCACAACAGTGTATAAGGTTCAATTAACTGTGATTATGTAGCATGAGTGAATGACATGTCTGAATCTCTTTATCAATAAAATATTAAAATGTTTAAATTTTCTTTTAACGAAAATTTAAAAGGCTAAAAGATTTCTCTTATAAAAAAGATACATTTCCTTTTAAAAATAAAAGGAAATGTATCTTTTATTTACTGGAAAACCAGTAAACTTTTACTAACATTAAATTATTTTATAAATCAAGAAATACTGAATTCTTAAGCAATCGTAAATCAGCAAACCCATTTGATAAGGGTAAATTAATTTGGTTATGTGGCTAATGACATCTATTATAAAATGCAAAATATATATTCTTAATCATTAAATATATGATTGTAGATACTTTTTACAGAAAATTTCTATTTAAAATAAAATTTTATTTTACCAACGCACAAAATTTTAGAATGTTACGTCAACAAAGAAATAAGTATATTTCTTAATAACAACACAAAATAAAATTTGAAAGATACGTCTTCATTTTTAAATCTCACTAATTCATTCTTGAAACGAAATGAGAATTATGTAAATTTGTATTTACATACTTAACTGTATAAAATAGCTTCCATTACAACTATATTTTGAAGATATTTATATTTGCATTTTATAAATCATTTGAAATACTCTCAATAGTTAGGTGTTTTTCAAAAAATATATTTATTAGGGGATTGTAAGATTCACCAGGAAATCGTGATTCTGACTAAGCTAGGTTGATTATATAAAGTTTGATTTTATATTTATTTAGAAATCTGTTGCTCTGTTGCAACATTTATGTCTCTCGTAAATCAAACAAAATATGACTGTGTCAAATATTTATAAATGTTTTATTTATATTTAATATTTAAAATAAAAACACAAAAATAACAATTTCATACCCGTTAGAATAAATACCATACAATGCATAATATATTTTAAATCATAAAAATATAATATCTAATATCCAAGTTCCAATAAGATGATTGACATAGTATTTTATAAACTCGATTATACTTAGAAAGATATTTTAAAATGACTTATTACTAATCGTTTTTTGTTATGAATGGAGAAAATTAACACTAATCAAGTTTAAAATCAATATATTTTTATAATTCATTATGATACGATACACACTCAAAATTGACTACATATTATAGTTATGTAAGTTGAATATGTAATAAGATGTATACTAATGAAAAACAAAATAACATCTAGATTCATTAGATGGCGTTGATAATGGTCGCACAAATGCATAAAGGGATAGTTTCTCTGCTATTTTCTGCAATAAGATTTAATATGTATACACATGGTAGATCTTAATACAGAAATCATATTATTCAATATATGATATTCCTATTTTCCAGGATTTGCTCCATTCACATTTAGAAAACTTCACCATTTTGCATTTTCATTGGTAGACATTTTAATATCGATGTGTTATCTTCATGATTTTTTTGTAATCTTTATGTTTCTTGCTTAAATACAGCTTTTCCTTTATAATATTAACATTTTTCTACATTAGTTTCTTCACTGTTTTTTTTAATATTTTATAATTGAGAGTTTTTAATTAAAGTTCACAAAGTAGTTATAACTATTTTTAAATTAAATAATTATCATGCTTATTATTGAAGAATTGTGAACTATGGAAATGGAAAATCTAACTATTTATTCAAATAAACAAAGTACAACATTTAGATAAAAGTAAAGAGGTAATAACAAAACTACGTTTTTTAAAAATGATGATTATAATTAATGGTCAACTAAGACGAATATTACCAATTAGAAATATCTTTGTAAAGATTTCTCCATCTAGAAAAAGCTCATCAAAAGCAGCCAATTCAACTCATTATTGGTTTTTTCCAAGAAGATTTAGTCCGTTAGTTTATATTCTTTGAAATGTGAATTTTTAAATAAATTGGTAATTACATTAATTAATTGTTATTTTCCACATTCTCATTTCTATGATTTTTTGTTACTTATTATATTTTAACTATAATATATTTAAATTCATTATTAATTAATTATAAAATAATTTAACAAATATAAATCTAATGTGATTTTTAATTATAAATTTGTTTGATGTTTAGATAGGAAACATGGAATATAAAAAAAAAATTTTCTCCTGAAACATTTGATTTCAAAATGCGAAATTAATATTTGGTAATGTTTCTAACTAGATTTTGAAAGTTTCTTTATCCTATGTTTGATGAAAAGAAGCTACCTCTTAAAAAAAGGATCAGTCGGATAATATTAATGTTAGCTCAAATATTATGATTTCAATTATTCAATAAAAACTATACTATATAAATATCGAGTCATGAAAGATTTTCAGATTATTTAAGTTTCATTAAACACACGCCCACAGAGTGTAATTTCTAGAACTAATATTAAAGTAGATCAAAAAAATTTTCTAACTATCAATTCTTGTTTAACTTAAAATTTCTATGCAGCATATTAATATTAATTTAAAAATAGTTAATAGTATTATCATATATACTTGCTGTAATAACTATTTATTAATATATATTTTATTATTTATTTTTCTCTCCTAATAAGGATATTTAGCTTTAATCATAGCCAATGAAAGTTTTTCTCATTGATCAGCGGAAGATTAATTTAAATACCTACATTAATAATTTAATAATATCACTAAAACATATGTAGTTAAAATTGTTTGGTAAAACATGTGTAATTAAAATTGTTAAATAAACTAAAAGCTCCGTGAAACGTATTTGTATATAGCACAGAATTTAGATTGACTTTATCCACCAAAGTTAACCCTGTTCATTATTGAAGAAACTAAATAATTAAATCTTTCATATAAAATATTTTCATTTCAAAAAATGAACCTTTTCCACCACAATTTTATTTTTATTCATTAAAAGCCTTATACCTTAAAATTACAGAATTATAAATTATTGCTTATTAACTTATTAAGCTGTAATTTGTGTGTATTGCCTCCCATTTCACTGTTATATTAAAAGGATATTCAAAAAGAAAATTCGGAACAATATACATAGAGTTCTCCTAAGAAACACACAAAACAGTTCAAATTTTTTCATTGCTAACATAATCACAAACTAAACCTTAATAGAAAAGCTATAGAATTGTTATTAGTTATCAGTCAAAATTATTAAATTTTAAAGCAGTTTTTAGGTTACAAAAATGAGATATATATAGGAACACTTGCTGTTCACTCAGCTATAGTATCCCTTATTAAAATAAGCAAGGACTCGAAATGTATTTGCATAAAAAAATTGCCATGCCATGCTTCTTGGTCTAGACACACTTCATCAGCTGTTATAATTGAATAATATTGTGAGTCAGTTTCTAAGCAACTAGAGACCAGATATTTTTAATTGATGAGAAGTCTGAAGACCATGCAAGCAAGGGTAACAATCAAACTCCTTGTGTATTGATGTAAATCATACTATTTCATCAACTTAAGAATGCGAACTGATGGCTCTGTGGTTATCGTTTCTGGCTCCTAGGCTGTTGGTTCCGGGTTCTAATCCCGCTTTGGGCATGGAAGTTTTCATTTTTTCTTTCTCTGAGATGAACTATCTATCTGATCGATGACTATCTTTTTATCCTTCTGAGATGATGGATGAATGTGGCTGACCCAATAAACGCGTTTGTGGTGATGTGATATGGCATGGGTGTATTGAAGAAGTCGGACTCCCCACCAAATTACGGGTGAACTGGAAACATTTAGCAGCACACCCCATATTGCCAACGTAGCTGGAACACGAAAACAACAACAACTTAAGATTTAGTGTTTCACAGGTTTTAAAAATAGGGCAATGACTGATCTCAAGGCATCAAAAACATACCTAACCCTGTTCAAATAAAGATTCATATGTTATGATCTCGATGACTATCCATAAAATTACACCAAATGCAGAGCACCTATAACGATATTGATTCTATGAGTATATAATTAAGGAATCTACTAAATTATAACAGCAATTTCAGCATTTTTAATGAATAAAGTTTGTATACATTTTATTTCTTTCATTTATATACTTTAGAATAAAATTTCACTGTTAATTTATCCTCCGAAATAAATATTAATAAATAAATGATATTTTTATTTCCAAACATATCTTATAGATAATTTTCATAAAAATGATAATTAACTATATTCTTATTTAAAATGTTACATAAAGTAAAAATATAATGTTAAAGTACATTTTGTTTTATAAAATACACAATATTTATATTAATATAATGTTTACCATTCTTATCATCAAACTTTAATATTATTAAAATAATATAGGACATTAAGCATTGGTTAATATCACATGTGTATCAATTTTCTTAATATAACAATTATAAAAAAATTATATTTTTTTCTAAGATAAGTGACTGCATTCTGTGCAGAAAAGAGTGCCAAGATAAATAAGTTAAAACAAATTTCTTCTGGTGTAAATGGTTTTCATCTTTCCTTCTTTGAGTTGCAGTGATTAATGACGACGTGGAAAACGAAATAAGTTTACCTTGAGCCACTAATAAATAAATGAAACCCTTCAAGAAAATGTGAAAATACGTTGAACAAAAAGTACTTCGCTAAGCATTAATTAAACCTTAATTAGATCGCGTGATAATGTTTAAAAATGCGACAAGAGATTTCCGATGTTCGTAAAAGTCTTTTTCATATTTTTCAATGACAAATGATAATGGAAAAGAGCTAATGGAAAATTTGAATCAGTATTATATGATGCAAGGATGAAAGGAATTATATTGTTTAAATCATGTTTAAATTATCAATAATTTATTATCCTGTTCAAACTATAAATCATTCAGTACAGAAATTAATTTATAGCAATATGTTGAAGTATGGTAAAGAATTAATTAGAATTATTATGAAATTTTATCTTTAGTATGCTTTACTCGTTTATTCTGCCAAAAATTGCAGACAATTTTATTTACTAATTGCTATTTATTACAGGCTATAAATATTTTTACGAGAATAAAATTGGTAAAAATTAATAAGTTTAAATGATATATATAAATCAATGCATATTAATTCAGTACATAAATTTATACCCAAAATAACAGTATATCATTCAAAGGTGTAGTTTGTCAAGTAGAATAGGTCGAATTTTTACATTACGATATTGAAATGAATAAAATATTTTTGCCGGTTCATAATGTCATGCACATACAAAAAAATAGTATTATAAATCATTAACTTTGTTTTTATCTCTAAATAGAATGCTGTGAAAATAAGAGAATGTATTTAGATGACAATGATTGGAATAAAATAATTTAGAATTGAATAAAAATGTGCTATGTTAAATGTAGTGATGATTAAGTTTTCTTATTCAAAAAAATAATTAAATACATACTTTTATAATAATTTGTACTCCATTGTTTAAAATATAATTTTTCATGCTGTATATAAAAAGCGCTTAGAATTAAATAGAGAATTTAATTTTAGAAATTAATTGAGATTTAATTTTAGAAACTCTAAATATTTACAAGACTATAATATCTATTATTATGTTTCATAAATAAATGAAATGACTCAAAGCATTTAAATATAAATATAAACATATAAATCTCTCACCTTAAAATTAATAAATTAATTTGATAACCTGTATCTTTAATAAAGCTAATAATTGAAGTTCTGTAACGTAATATAGGAACCAGTCATCTAATAACTAAAGTCTTTAAAATGATAATAAGTTCTTACATTAAAATATAATGAAAAGCTTATGATAATAATTTATGTCTAATGTTTAAAAATAATTTACGTTATTGATATCTGGACAAGCATTTAAGAGTACCTGAATAAATAGAATTTAAATAATTTTATAACATAAAATTTTAAAATAATTCTTATAATTTCTTCATGTAATCTGAAATTTGTTAGGCTTTATATAAGAAATTTTATTTCAATTTTTCACAGTAATTTTTTCAAAATATTTTATTAATACTTAGACACTATCATTTTGACATACTTTTTGATTAATTTATTTTATCAAATTCTCTTCATTTAGAAAAGATTTTTCTTAATCAATTCCTAAACTATTAAAAAAAATTTTTCAAAATTGTAATTCATAATTATTTGTATTAAAATAAGAGAATAAATTAATTTAATATAAAAATATATTTATCACTAAA
>JAPDSC010062398.1:0-22062 GCA_026290005.1 Latrodectus geometricus
TTTATTTATTTATTTGTGACGAGGAGTTACTATTTTATAATGTCATCATTTAAGGAAATCCCATTCCCAATGTGATAGTTCTTTGAATTTAAAACTTATGACGTATGTTATGGGTTTGAATGAATGTGTATGTACTTTTAAATTAAATTATAAGAAAGAATTAAATTATAATAAAGAAATTTAGAAACATTAAAATAAGCATTCATTTTGAAAAAAAAATTGTTTCTATTCAAAATAAGATCGGGATGCTTTAAAACATATGACTCTGGTTATGTTTGTTTACTCTGGTTATTGTGTGTTCTAAAATTTTGGAATTTCATTATTAAATTTTATTTTAATATCAATCGTGTTCTTAGTAAAATTTTCTGTAGTCCAATTAATATTTGTAAGATAACAAGGCGGGATCCCAGTTATCACAAACTGCCTGTTCCATGCCATGCCGTTGCTGGTCAAGCCAGTTTTCTGATGGCCACGGCAAACCGTTCATGGATGTATGACGGTCGCCATTATGATTAAATGCCAAGTGTATGTTATTAATTGATAACCTGCTTTTATTATAATCTTGAAAATGTAGAATTCAATTGAAATCATTGTTTTGAATTTTTAAAGTCAGGTTTAAGAATATCTATTATTCATTTAATTGAAATTACTTTCAATAAACTCAATTATGTCCAAAGTAATTATCAACTTGAAATTAAAATAATGTATTTAGGGAAACAAAACTTTTTCAATATAAGGCAGTGATTATAATTCTTTTCCAAAATATGAAGGTCCTTAATTACAATTTACTTGCTGCCTCTGTTTGAATTATTAAAAAGTGTTGCTTTTTAATTCTAGCAACTCCCAACAAAAAAAAATTGCTGAACATTATTACAAATTTTTAACAACTATTAATGCGATGATATAAATGTATCTGTTTTTTTTTCGCTTGCAAATAGGAATCCCAGTTTTTTTAAACTTTACACATAACGTTATTTTATTGCTATATTCACTTTGATCTGTTTTAGCAAGTTTATAATTTGTCACTTAATGGTCTCTTCTTGCATACAAGGGTTAATTGGGTTAATATTTACATTAAAGAATGGACTACATCCACTCTAATTTTAACAAAAGAATAAGAATCAAAACCATGAACTGTTGAATTTATGGCTAATTACTATAACTATTCAAATGATTAGCCTGTTATGCATTGGTTATAAATTTAAGTACATGTTATTTTCTTAAGTAAATATAATTCCTTTAGGTTCGCTTTATTGTTTTAGATATAATATTTTGAAATAATAATTATTTTTTTTTATTTTTATGTATAATTTCATGTTTAACGGCGTTTGCAATGAATTGAAAATTGCCGACAGAAATATTATTAAAAAGAAAAATAAAAGTAAATGCCAATTTCAAAAACAATGTCCAAATACAATTTATTTATATATAATATAATCAAATTCTATAAGGAAAAGCGAATATTTAAAAAAAACATATCTGAACAGTAATCTACATTTTGAAATTGTTTTAATATGTAAGAATAAATACAGTTAAAATAAACATGAAAAAATAAATATTATAATTAAATTTTTTAATTGATTTATGAATCTTCTATATATTTAACTAAATGTTTGTTATTTTATTCTCCTGCTTCTCTTCCACCACTGTTTTCCTTAATATTAACTTCTGCAATTTTTAGTAAACATGAATCCTGATATAAGGTTTTACTTTTGTTATGTAGATAAATAAATTGATTTCATTATATTTTTTAATATATCTTTTAAAATACTTCAATGTGTTGAATGGTAAGACTCTTTTCATTGTCAAAAAGCCAGTTCTTGAAAACTAGCTATGTGGATTGATGTTTTATTTAGAATGCTTAGTTCTTGAAAAACATTAAACAGAACAGAATTAACAGCCAGACTGGTAGAAACAACCAGTCTGGTTGGTCTACATTATCTGTTATAGGTAATTCAATGATTTATGTAGTACTTAGTACTTGTGCATGTTATAATGGAAGGAAATAATCCCAAAGTTTAAGCAAAAAGTAAGAAGATCAAGTATTAAAACATTTCTTTCATTGTAAAAATAAAATATAACAAAAAACATTTCTGACTGAAATTTAAAATGGTAACAAATTCACCAACATAATGTAAAAAGATAATTTGTAACATTTACTTCATGAAATTCTCAATTTATTTTATTATTAAATAAATAAATTTACTTCATGATGAACAAACAATTTATTTCATTATGAAAATTGGGTTTATAAAATTTCTGTCTATAAAAATAATTTACTACAATTATCTTTTTTAAATTTCCTTTTTTTCTACAATTAAAACGTATCTGAATTTTTAAATAATTTTGAAGTTATTTTTTAATGATTAAAAAAAAGCAATTCGAATTTATCACTTTTATTGATTGAATTGCATTTTTATTTTGAGTAAGTGTTCAACAGCAAAGAGATAATTCTAACAATACTCACAAAATAAAAGAATATATAAGAAATTGACTCCGGAATGCTTCAGGAGGAAGGAACAAAATAAGAAAATATTTAAATTGGAAAAGCGTAAATAAATAACATGAATTGATTCATAAAATAAAAAAAATATATTTGGTCCTGTCTTGTTCTAAGACATCATTCAAATAAAAAAAGTATGTAACATAACATATGTTATCTAATGTGTAAAAAAAAAAAAAATAGTGTTAAGTAATGCATGTTGAATGCTTTACGATAAATTATTAAAACAAATGACTTAAAATAATTAAGTTATACATAAATTTTCATGTATCAAGTTTAGCAATCAATTAAAAATTGCTGATATAAATATTAAAATTAATAATAACCACTTTAAAAATAATCTGAACAAATTAGTAAAAAGTGATAATACTTACATAAATAAATTCATGAAACTATATTTTAGATAAATCTAATAAAATATGAATATTTCAGTTTAAAAAAAGGAAATAATATTTCGAGACTATTAATTTATTTAAAGTTTAGTAAAAATGAATTGTAATATCTGGGGACATTATCTGCTCTTTATAGTGAGAAATGGAAATACATTTTTGAAATTGTTTTAATTTATATGTAATTATTTCTTATGAAATAAAAGTGCATTTAATGTTACTTACTGATAGTGGTAACATTAAATGCTCTTTTAAATTAGATCATAACAGATTCAGTTTTATTTTAATACAATATATGCTTCAGAACATATAAACTATTACCATTTAAAAATGAATAAATATTTCATTTTTATCTGTAGAAATAAAATATAAGATATAACTGACTGCACGTTGGTAAAAGCGGCCACTGCTGGCCAAATATCATAGAGCTGATGAATAACCATGTTCGGCAATTACATTTGCCAATATGGAATAACTGGCCAACCAGCAGTTCCCTACTGCCAGCATGAATGACGACGACCACTTTATTAACAAGGCCAAATAGCGGCGAGCCGCTGCTGGCCAAGACGGCTCGCTGCAGCTTTCTGATGAATGATCGGCATCTTTGTATTTTCTGGGATAGCACTAATATTCTAGTGACATTTATTTAAAATATATAATAATAAAATTTGCCTTCGTGGGGTTATTAGTTGTATTCTAATTCATTGTCAAAATTATAAAGATAACATCACATGTTCGAAAAGCATTTGAAATAGAAGTTTAATGTAATTTCATTCAGTAAGATGTGTTAAAAAGTGATTAAATAATATAGTTACATATTACATTATGTAGATAAAGTACTTGGTGTGATTAAATTGCTCTTATATTGTGGTTTCACTTTTCTAGAAAAATCTTAACAACATTTAATTTTTAATGCTTGAATTTAAAAAAAAATGATATTAAAGGAATGCATAAAAGAATGAATGTGGCTGGAATTTAATGTCCTTAAATAATTAATGATAATAATTACATTATTCGTTTCGAATAGTTCCATTTATTCTTAGTAGTTTCATAGAAAAATATGTCCTAATGAGAGAGAAAAAATACGTATAAAATATTGTATAAAAGAACAGCTTTTTATGAAAAAATTTTATTGGAAAACATCGAAAGTAAAGATGGCTTCAAATTAATGTTCTTATTTAATTTGACAAAATCAATATATAGATATTTTGATTACATAGAATATTTTAAGAAAAGAAGTCGATACTCTACAGTTGCTGAAAGAGTCCCAGGGGATAAGTTTAATCAGTATGGGATCAATAAGCAGCTCATTCAAGTGTTCGAACTAATTTTTCTTTACACCATCATCAATTGTTCCCGATGATTAGGTGATAAATTTATCTAATTACTGATAAAAATTAGTCAAGAAGAAAAATGAATTATTCATTGAATCTAATGAAGCATTTAAATTTCAGACTAGCATTTTCGAGGGGAATTATTTATTATAAAATATTTACTGGATGAATTTAAATAATCTCTTTTTTTGTAAATTAAAAATGCTTTTAAGTATTATTTCAGCTAATTCACAGCAAAGATTTTAAAATAAGTCAAGAAATTCTATTCAAATCATTATTTGTACGAAAAAAAGTTTCATCTTGATTACACACAATCGTACTTATAAAGTCTTATGATAAAAAATAATAGCTTTGTGGGAATCAAATTTGGGACTTTTTTCCTAGAATATCCAGTCATTAGCTTACAATGAACAAATTCTGGGAAATTGAAGTAAAGGGCAAATACTACCTGACAGGTACTATTTACGTGTTTGAAGAAACTAGGAATATATACTAAATAGTTTAGCATTTTGCCACTTTACTTCCATGACACATCTGCATATTTCAAATGATGCAATTTGATTAAACGTTTCTCGTTTCTTTTTGAACCGCAAAACAAGCTGGTGCTTAATTTATGAAGTTCATACACTGAAACTCTAAAAATATTAGTTTCATACACATTCAAAAATATTTTACTTTATGTAAAATATTTTCTTAGCAGAATTTTATGTTCACATCTCTAAAACGATGTTGAAAAGGTTCATCGATATCAAACATCATCATTTCTGACAAACTAGGTTATTCACCTTAATTATAACAGTATTGACTTTGAAAATTGTGCGGGTTATTTATTTTTTTTTAAATTACAAAATGAGAATATAATGAGTTAGAAACATTAAAGCTTAAAGTTCCATTAAAGTATTATATATTTATATTTTTCTGAAAGAACAATTTATAAATATTATTATAAATTGTTTAAATAAGAATTAACATATTACATAAGAATATTTTTCAAGCTACCAAAGAATATTATAATATTTACAACATTATTTAATATAGAACATAGACCTAAAATATGACAATGTTTGAAAAAATAAATTACATTTTCTTATTAATTAATTTGACAAAAAATGCAATTTATAATTTTTATTTTGAAGAATAAATTACATTTCTGTATAAAAACTAAGTTACTTGTTTCAAAAGGTATATGGCTTCCTTACAGCATTACGAAAGGTCACTTTTTTACATTCAAATAAAATAATGAAGAATATTTGTTCATTTTTATGGGGATACTTGTATGACCAAATGGAGTCACAATATAGAATCTCTTGTCTAATAAATTTGAATCAATATCACTTTTGATGAAAAGGTATGCAATTACACAAAACAGGAATAATACGCACACAATGCAATTTTTGTAATAAGGAAAACAAAATTCATTTGCACAGTGATTTGTTAATATTTGTTTAAAAGTGTGATAAAAGAATTCATAAAATATTCTCTCTTTCTTCGGTTTACTATTAGTAAAATGCTTGCCTATGTCGTATTTTTTGTGCATATATAAGTTTCTCTTTTAAAATCAAATATGAAAGAATAAATACAATCTTCACTGTTTGAATAAGTATGAAAATTCAGTTAGTTATACACTAAATATAATGTAACATTTACTAATGAGCTGCGTAATAACATTTAAAATATTTAATCAAATTTACATCTAATTTAAATAAAAAAATTTATCCTTCTTAATTTATAAAATAAATAAAATTTGAGCTTGCATTTATATCAGTAAAAGTTAATTTATATATGATGTAACTTTCAATTTACTAATTTTAATAAAGTGATGTTAAGAATATGCAAATAGTTTTTCTATTTTTTTAAAACAAAATTTAACACCTCAAAGAGTTTCTTTTCAGAGGATCAGTAAGTAAATTCAGTTCAGTAATAATGACTTCAAATATGCTTGATCCTTTTTAGAGGACAACAGAGTGGCAAAAGTGAGTGTAAAGCTAATTAACTGGGCGTAAATATTAAAGTGTTATGACGGAAAAACCATAAAAGTTCACAAATAGTCACTTTGAAAGATATTAATGTAGAAAACTGGAACACAATACTTATCTCACGTTATTCAACTGTTGGCTGAAATAGAATATGAAACTTTCTGTTCTGAAAATCATGATCATTACAATGTGCCACAGTAGGCGTATGTTATCAAAGAACTTGAATAAATGAACACTGCTCTAGATACGATGAAAAATTACCTATATAAAAATATTCTTCCCATAGCTTCTACTGCAGCTTTTGCTATTCAAAAAAATTCTATACGTGTGTCTGTTTGTTTTTCATGTTGTATCTTCATGACAAATTATTGTAGTTTTTACAAACAGCGTAGAATTAAGTAAATTTATGGGATTTGTATGATAAAAATGTCAAACGATTGTATTTCAATCTATTTTTATTATTATGTTATAGTAAGTGATCCATAACGTGAAAATACTGTCAGAACACAATACATTTTTAGCTCTAGAAATTCTACTGATTTTTTGCAAGTTATTACTGAATCTAAAAATACAATTTATAGAATTTATTTCTGCAGAGTACTTTTAGTACCATTTATTTCATATAGAACTGCTGATCTTATGATTTGAATAATTTTCTTGCATGTTGAAAAGGCTTGTTTTAGCAGATGATTCTATTTATATACAAACTTTAACAATTTCATGATATCGATTTAATTTATTCAACTGTTTTTTTTTTAATGTTTCCTATTCAGAACTTATTGAGTTTGCGTCTTCAGTTATAAATATATGAGATTTCCTTGGATTCATGATAATTCCAATTAAGTGACTTAAATAAAACACATTACGCATTAGACTTTTTTTAAACACGATTAATAATTATGCTTATATATAAAATAATTTTAAATAATTTTGTTTATGTATCAATATTTTGAAATTTTTTACATATACTTAACCATGATAACAAGTAAGCAGTGAGTTTTCTAATATAAAACTTTTTTTGCACTTTTACAACTTAAATATAGCCATTAATGAATACAACATATTTACTAAATTATGAAACCATTTTAAGCAAAAATCTCTGATCTCAATTAAACATAAAACTAAACATAAATTTTAAGACAGAGTATTGACTAAAAAATATATTTTAGCATATGCGATTTATAAATGTTATAAATATTGATAATTATATTAAAATACAATTATTCCTGTTATTCGTTCTTTTGGTTCATGTGAACAAATAATTGTTTGTATCAAATAATTGTTTGTATAAATAACACAAACTTCATATAATGCTTTTGTAAAGAGAAAACATATTTCCAGGACAGAATCTTTAAGTTATGTAAATCAAATAAAAAATCCCATTCTTTCAATCCTTTTCCTTAACAAATAATATTGTTCAATGAATTGCATAGAGATACTGAATTTTATGGGAATTATTTAATTGTTTCTAAAGATTTAGTAATCATTGAAGAAGAAATATTTTGATAAAACTGAATAATCTTTTCTATGCATGTGAGAGATTTAATTCATCAAAACAAATTATCCTCGAGCTTGCTTCAAGAAATCATCCTTGGGATCGTGAATATGACGGTAGATAATATGAAGTACACATTTAAGTGAAAATGCATGATGAGATAATTATTAAAAGGATCATGAATCGAATTTTGCCCAAAGGATTATTTCTTTGATTGAATTTCTTAATTCAGAATAAATTAATAACGGGTTGTATTTGATACAGAATTATTTTAAGTCTTAAACGAATTTTTGCGGGGAAAAGTAACATACACCTTCTCTGTAATTTAAAATTCTTGTAGATTTTCTTAAAAATATTATGTGACAAAAAAAATTAAAAATTGTGTTCGTTAAAATGGTAATTGTGTGAAAGATTTAATAAGTTACACATAAAATGTGTTGAAGATATAAGTGTTTGTGGCAAAGGCATAATACAAGCAGATTTCTGAAATTTCTAATAGTGTTCATCTTTATCTATTTTGTCATGCTTTATCTGTAATTTATTTTCAACATTGTCGTGTGTTTTAATACATATTGTTTAGCATCCTTCTTTTGGGCAATTAACTTTTCATAATCCTTAGTAGTATATATACATCTTATAGTGCCAACTTATTCATTGGATTTTAATTTTTTTTCTTGGCCCTATAACAAATATTGTCTGTTTCCTTGAAATTGATAGTAAATGTAACAATATATATGTAAAAATGTGACATTAAGCAATCAGAGTTATTTGATGTACGAAATCATGATGTATATCAAGAAATTTTAAAAATAGTTAATACAATGAAATACAGATTTAAGTAATTGTCTAATATTTGTTTTAAATGACAAGTTCCTTTTAATAATATTTTTTGAGAACAAAAATAATAAATGTATACTATTTTTTCCTTCTCTCAATTCATAATTACAAAAGAAAATTATATGGAAAAGAAGTTTGCTAGAATAATTTTAAAAAATACAGTAATAAAATTTAAATTATAGATGAATAAAAACGGAAATGCTAAAACGGATCTAAACTTTAATTTCATTTATATGGCTTAATGTATTTGCAGATTTATGCATCAACAGACAATTAATCACGTCGTCAAAAATACTAATTATAGTGAAATATGAAAAGATTCAAATATCAATAACTGAGATTTATGAAACTATATACACTAAATAAATTGAGTTGAGATACTTTATAGCATTTAAGACGAATACTTTTAAAATTTGAATTTTGATCTTAAAGAACATATTTTTACCTTCTCTAAATTTTAATAGCATGCTTATGTGATATTATGTAAGAGGTCCAAATAATTGAAATTCTCATGAGCAAATTTCTAATATTATTATATAAATAATAATATTACTATACTAATGCTATTAATACTACTATTCTAATACTATTATAAAAATACTTTTAATGTTCTCTCTCAGTTCTATTTTATCACGTGGGGGTTTATGAAATATTCTTCTAAATTGAAATAACGTTAATCATCTTTGAAATGGCCTTCTCAACTGCTTATAATGATGAATTTAATATATAAATACATTTAACTTTTTACATGATTCGGATGTGATCGAAATTGAAATTAAGGAAAAATTTTGCCCCAATGAGTTCTTAAAAAAAATGTTGTTTAATAAATATTCCAATGTTTCTTCATATTATAAAGAATATTTATTTTCAGTTTTTCTGCATTATAATACAGAATATAATAATTGTGAGATTGCATACTGAGAAGTGTGAAAATGAGAAAAATTTACATTAGTGACTCTCTTCATCCACTTAACGCTAAAAATTTTGCAGATACTGTTATTTCATAAATAACTTAAAACATTATTTTTATATCATTATTCATAAAGAAGAGAGAGGTGATCATGTTTGCTAATTAATATATATCTTAATTCGTGTTTGTTGAATTTTCCATAAGCTCTAGTTTTGAAATTAAACTATCTCATAAGTTCATTTGGGAGTAATAAGATCAACATTGGAATAAAGCAGTTATGGCATAGTTATTATTGATTGTGGCGTGATAAATTATTTCTCATGGGTATCTCCGATTCCTTCTTCTTTTAATCTAATCGGAATAGAATTGTAATAAATGCGTTTACAGAATTATCTACATAAATGATTACATACTGAATACAAGCATTGTCTTTTCTCTTGAGGTAATCATATACGATGGTAGAAATCATGGAGTTTGAAAATATCTACTTTATTCAAAGATAGATGAAGGATTATGTCTTTAATGGATTGTATTTTTAAATAGACCAGAGTTATTAAAATTCTTAAATCTGATTTTGATAAATTACCATTGAATTACGTATTATTTGGTTTCCTTTATTTAGTTTTTCAGATGCCACTCACTTATACCATAATTGATGTAATGATTTTTTTTAATATCTGATCTTTTGAAATATTCATAGATATATATTCTTTTTTATATCTTCTACACATATTAATAGTTAAAATAATTATTGTTAGATGAACAAAACATGATAGTCCTTTAATATTTAACTTTAATGTTTATATTATTCCTCATAGATTTATCATTAACACATCATATAACATTATAAACTCATATCAAAAGGATATCCTCAGTATTGCAATAAGTTAAACTCATATTCTTTTAATATAATAGAATGTAGGTTAGTCATAAAAAGGATATAAGTTGATGACAAACTTGTATAATACAGGGTGGCGCAGAGAAACGGGAAATTTTGAAGTTGCCGTTGGTACACCTGTAAGTCTCGTAGGAGTGGGAGGCAGGTGTCATGACGTCAAGTAGTAACGGACATTCAGTTGAGATGGATCAGTGGAGTGGAGCGGAGCGTGCAGTCGCCGTGAAAGCGTACTACAAAAATGGCGACAGTGCAACAGCTGCACAACGACAGTTCCGGCGCCATTATGATATTCCTCCCCGCGGCCGAGTTCCTTCTTCACATGCAATATTAACATGGGTTCGGAGTTTTGAAGAGACTGGTTCGGCCTTAAAGAAGAAACCTCCTGGGCGTGTAGTGAGTGTTCGAACCCCAGAAAACGTTGATGCAGTGCGAGTCGCAGTGGAAAGGAGTCCGAGTCGTTCTGCACGAAAAATTGCCTCATCATTACAACTTAATCGTCGGAGCGTGCAAAGAATATTGCACAGCCTGCACTTTCATCCTTACAAGCTTCAGATTGTTCAAGCTCTAAAACCCAATGACGGTGAGTTACGCTTAGCTTTTTGTCAACAGCTACTGACTAAAATCAATGACGACACAAACTTCCTTGAAAATCTTTGGATGTCTGATGAGGCCCACTTTCATTTAAATGGACATGTCAATAAGCAGAACATGCGTTACCGGGCACAACAAAATCCCGCAGAACTTCACCAACGTCCGTTACACAGCCCCAAAGTTACTGTATGGTGTGCAGTGTCTGGTCGCAGGGTGATTGGACCGTACTTTTTTGAGGATGAAAATGGTTCCACTGTAACGGTCACATCTCAACGTTACGTTCATATGCTGGAGACATTTTTTGCTCCTAGGCTTCATGCTTTTCCAGATATTGAAATTCAGCAAACCTGGTTTCAACAGGATGGAGCCACCTCACACACTACCAATCTGTCAATGGCTGCATTGAGACGTTTGTTTGGGGAGCGCATAATTTCAAGAAACGCTAATGTCACTTGGTCTCCTCGGTCTCCAGACCTCTCAGTATGCGACTTCTTTCTATGGGGACATCTAAAGAGCGTTGTGTACCAGACTAGGCCAAGAAATCTTATTGACCTCAAGAATCAGATCGAAGAACACATCGCCAACATCCCGGAGTACACATTGCGTCGCACAATGCTTAGTCTTCAAAATCGATTGAACGAATGTTTTAGGCGCAATGGACAACACTTAACAGATGTGATTTTTAAAAAGTGATTTTTAAAATGTATTTTTAAACTCTTGACTAACACATTTTCAACATTAAAATGTTTTGTAGAATATTCGTTGGTTTATTATAGTTATTTCAAAATTTCCCGTTTCTCTGCGCCACCCTGTATATAGACTTAATTTATTCTTACATGTCTCGTGGTATGCTTCATGGTATGTCTCGTGGTATGGTTTATTCATATAGATTAGAAACACATTTTAGATAAACTTAGACTCATGGTAGGCATACAAGTAAAACAAAGAATATCACATTTAAGAAAAAAATACGCATTTCACTTTGTGAATGTCCAAAAGCTTTAATTTCAAAACTAACCCCTTAAACATGTGGGGTTCGGTGAAGAAAGTGCTTCGTTTTTGCTTCGTAGTGACAACATAGTTTTGGCTTTCACTGCAAAGCAAGTTTTTTCCCCTTTAGAGCTTGTCAAGTATACAAAAGCCTCTAATTCTTGATGGGACGTATTTCCGCTTTACCCTAGACCACCTCACAATAATCACATTTTAATGACTAACACCCAGGAAGTCCATCAATCGCTGTCAGATGAAATAACCACAAGTGCTAGTAGTTTACTTTCGTATATTCTACTCAAAAATGTCGACATGTATCTGTTATAATAATTTATTACATTAAATATGAATTTTATTAAATTATTTTGAAAATTCTATTATATAAGAAAATTTAATTTATTTCATTTATTTTGAATAAAGTAAAAAAAAAAAAAAAAAATATTTTTGTAGTGTCCCGATAGTTATACTTGTCATGATTTTAAATAGCTGTAAAAAGTAGTTAATTTATTATCCAATTATTATTAGCTTTTACTCATTGCAGATACTTTTCAAAATCAACACTATATTTCTAAAATCTGGAAATAATTTTCAAAATAATTAAAAGAAATGGTTCTGTTGTGCTTTAATACATACAAACTGAAGTATATAGACAAAATTGTATATTTTCAATAATTTAAAAAACATAAAAATGAAACTTAATTGCATAATAATAGACTTCAGAGTATGCAGTATATTATTGACTTCAGTTGAACTTGTGGTTAAAAATTTTGTGACTGTACATTTTTCATATTTAATTACTAGTACCAAATAATTTCTGTTTCTAATTATATAAAATATATCTTTCCGTACGAGAATCCATGTTGTATATATTTTTCTGTATTATATCTTTTAATATTTCTTGAAATGTTTTGCACAAATATTAAAAACAGTTTGTCTCTCATGAAAATTTGTTTTTCAAAGGAGAATAAAAGCAAAAATATAAATGGGTAATCTTTAATATTTCTATTTGCAATAGTATTCTAATAAGTAAATATTTAATATAGAATATATCAATATCACATTTTTTCACGTATTCATATTAGTTCTACATTAAATATTTTCTCTTCACTGACAATAAGTACTTTAAAATGAAAATGATTACAAGTGGTAAATTTAGAGAAAGATTAAAAGAAAGTGCCTAAAAATGTAACGTTCATGATTTACTTTAAAGATTTTATATAACATCAAAAATTCTGCAGATAAACAATAAATCTGTAAAAAAGTATTTTATCTAAATTTATGTTCTAAAATAAGGTGTCTATTTAGTTTTATAATTTGACTGATAGTTTACAAGTTATCTTCATTTCACAGAAGAAAAAATTGTGATAAAAGAAGAAAAAATAATGAATCACCTAAAAAATGGTGAAAATTCTGTATATTTTAGAAAATTAACATTGCTTTAAAACCGTACTTTTTAAATCTTAATATTTGATTTCAAACAAAAAATATTAACAAGATTTTACGATATAAAAATAAAATTATTTTAATAATGTTAAGATTTATATTTTTACTACTTTATAACTCTCATTTTATTTCCATATTTTTAATTTGTTGTTATAATTATAATAATTAATAAACTTTGAAAGTATAATTAAAACATGAATTTGCAAATATTTTCATTTATAATATTTGTAAATGTCTTCAGTTAATGCATAATTTATGCCAATACCTTATATCTATTTTTTTTATAAATGTATAAGTATATTATGAAATAATTTCATAAATATTATTTTCCCATGAAAATGATTTCATTATGAAGAAAAATTTAAATATATTAATCACTTTAAAATCAAGTATGTGAGGATAATTAATTTTTCAATGCTATGTTTTAACGTTCAACAAAAAGTGATGTAATCTCTATTGTTTTATTTACATAAAAACCCATTTTTAAAAACAAAGATTAAGATAAAACTTTTCCATTTTTTTCAATCATTTATGAAAATATATAAGCATTTAATGATAATTCTACTAACAAATTATTCAATTTTTGAATTAAAATTAGGTATAATGGGAAATTAATTAAAACCAGAGAGATCACAAGAATTAAGTATTCACAGAACAAAATATATAATCTAATTTTAATAAAATCTAAATATAAAGAACTATGTAAAAATCCATTGCAGAATTGTTTGAAATGCTAAATTCGCTAATAAATTTAAAATTAAAAAATAAAAATTTAATGTATTACTTATTTAACGAGTCTAATTTTAATAATAATTTTCTAACTTCTTATTTTCTAACTATAAAAATTTAAATGAGAATAAATATAGAAAAATAAAACGTAATAATAAAGCTGTTGTTTCCTTAGAGCAGAGGATTCTGAAAATTCTCTCAGTACTTTCAATTTACGCTCGCGTTAGTTAAATCAACCGTAACCATTCAGAAAGTGAGTTTCCAAATTGCGATTTCACGGCAATTTTTCAATTCTGGGGGTTGAATTTGAAGCATTGCAGTGAAGCCAGTTGCCCCTACCAAGAGGCTCGTAATAGCCGGTAAACGCACAGAAATTTTAATAAATAAGGGGTTAAAGCATCTGATAAGTTCAATAGGAAGTAATAAGATGAACATTTGAATAAAGCAGCTATGAAACAGTTATTATTGATCATGCCATGATAAATTATTTTTCATGGGTATTTAGGATTTCTAGAATATCTTCATTTGTTAGTCTAATCGGAATTATGATATATGTAGTATATCATAATTCCCAGTAATGCTATGTAGTAAAGATATATAGTAAATGCGCATAAACTGTAATTTTAGCAGAGTATGTATATAGTAAGCGCACATAAGGTCTCATTGTAGCAGATTGTTTTTTTATTCTGTAATTGATTCCATATATAGAAGACTAGTTTTTATAAGATAAAAATAATACCTGACATTTACTATAACACATTGTTCACTTTTTGCTTTAAGGATACGTATGTTACACGTCAATGGGTATTATTTTTATTTATAAAGACACATAAGAATTCATAAGTCAAGAAATGTGATAATTTTTCAAGGTAAAATGTTTCCGCACAAGCTCTTCAGCTTTGTTTACGTCAACATTGATTGTAAGTTTCCAGTTTCAGCTAGACTCGAAGCTACACTATAGACAAGTGTACTTTCAATTATGTGTTCAATGATAAATGTGGATTCATATGCTGAGTGACGCGTCAAATCTTTTGACAAATCAATAATATTTTTACAGAATCATGCGGGTAGCGTCTACCTTTTTTACTTGCACGAAGAACATTCCTTTCTAGGGTTCATTCGACGCCATCATTGTATCCCATTATCCTGAGTGATGTAATATAGTGATATCTGATTCAATTTTCTTTAACCTATCATCCGTATTGACGGCATCTTGAACCATAGCCGTTACAGATTTTGTTGTATTATGAATGTAGCTGTATCCATTAAACAAGATCTGCGAAACGTTATATTTCAGCTGGTTAATACACGACTACCTGTTGCTGGTATTGTATATTTTTTCTTGATACAGAAAGTATTCTTATGCTTGTCTGAGCAGAACGCTCCCTATATCCCTTATCCATAAGAAAACAGGTGGTCTGTTTTTCCCAAATGCCTATGTCCTCATCCTACATCAGTCATTACATTCAATTCACTTAAAATCCTGTTTCTTTAGCTGTTGTACCTTTAAATGCAAATGTCTTGACATTTATATTAAATTCCAAGACGTATTATTGCTATTATTTCTGCCAGAGGTGTTCACTTTGCGCATTATTTTTTATGTTATATCTTACATATTTCTAATAAAATTCTTCACAGTTACGTTGTAGTAGAACAGCAAATAATTTTTCAAAGCAGTAGGTCACAGGTTTATTATTAGCTACTGTTGAGTAACGGAATATAGTTGTTGTTCTTGTAATTTGGCATAAACATTTATTGTGGTTTGTATTTAAAAGTTCTCTTATTACACTGCATACATGCACATTTATTTCCTAAAAAAATCTTTAAGATGATTATTGAACTAACCATAAAAATCCATTAAAACAATTTCAAACAATTATGCAATTCACTACGAGGTGTCAAAATAAATTTCTATTTTAAATATAATTTTTGGTTACTTGAAAGTGAAGTAATGACTAAGACGTATGATGTGCTATTAAATTTAATGGAATGGAATAATCAACTATAGGTGTCATTTCTTATTATTTCATCATCTCACAATTATAATATCAATTCCAAAATGGTTCCCCGTAGCTGTTTCTGCCTAGCAGTTCAAATATAATAGCACTGGGCCTATGTTCAAGACCTATTGTTAATGTAAAGAAGTAGAATCGAAGAATGATTTTAATTTATCGGATATTTACGGTTTTAGCAGTTATCTGAACAAAACTAGGAATCGTTGAGAGCAGAAAATTACAAAGAAATGTATGTTATTGTGCTACTAATCTGTATCTTTTTATTCATGTAATGTAGAAATGCTGCTTAAAAATGTATTCTAAACTTGTAAAATTGGTCACAATGTCTGATTGGAATAATATTTGCTTATGTATGGATTAAGATTAATGTATACAATAAATGTAAGGGAGCTGCGACTGCTGTCAGTACATCCAGTTGGCCTAACAATATCACTTTACAATTTCCATTTAAAACTTTTCATGATACAATCTTAAAGCTTGTGTAGGACAAAAGTACCTATACATAAGGTTATGGGCAACGTGATACATATGAAACTCTGATAAGAATTACGTGTAATTGGAATAAAATAATATATTCCGTTGTAAGATTCTAGAATGTAATATATTTTGTTCTCATCATTTAAGAATGGTAATGAGCATTCTCATTGATCAAGTTCATGAGAAAGTTATGGAAAGTGAGTTGTTTCCCTATAGCTCTGAATTGTTTCGTAATGATTGGACTTCATGTTTGCTAGAACTGAAATTTATATTAATTTTTTTTCAAATGCTTCTTTTACTATATTCCATGTTTATGTTTCACACTTCAAGAAATTTGCAGAATTAGAAACTCTTATAAATAATGTAAACTGATTTGTGACTTTGCAATGGTTAATCACATCGTAGAAAATATTTTTTTGATGTTATAACATTTAACTTTTATATTCAGATGAAAGTTGCTCACATATTTCATGTAATATGTTTGTTTATTTTGCTTTTTTTTAGCTGTGAACTTTATTTTGTTAATAAATTTAATTTGAAAATTTCATATTCATAGAAATTTAAATGAAGTTTTATTTATATTAAAGATAATTTGCGTTTTCATATCTTATTGATTCATTAATTCATATTGAGCATTTTCACAAATATTCTATTTATTACACCTTTACTAACTTGTACATTTAACAGACATTTGACATAATAAAATATAACGAATTTATAGAAATAGACAGTAATGAAATATAACGAATTTAGAAATGGTTAAATTATAAATTTTAATTATTTGAACAATTTCCTGTTCAATAGTTTTATTATATTTTTATGTTATGTCCTATAAAAGAGTTATTTTCAAGAGATAAATCATATTGTTCGACTGAAAAAAAATAGGAGTTTACTTAGTTAAAGCTATTATAAATGACGCTGTTATAATGAAATATTCTGCCTTTGGCAACTATTTTCATTTTCTTTGCAACAATTTTCAAATTATTGATTATATGCCATTAAAAGTAATTTCATTTGCTAATGAAATAAGTTTATAGGATTTCAGTTTTATTTGTTATACCCATATGAAAAAAAGTTTATAAAGTAAATAAAATAAAATAAAATAATATACTTATTACTGTAAAATGTGAATGATAATCAGATAATGAATTTCTAGTACAATCTATTTCAGTATTAGTATATTTAAATTTATTTTCCTCCCTTAAATGAACTTGACTTTTAAATTTTTAAAAATTATTTCGCATTTCGTGACATTTCTCCGCATTTGGATTTATAGAATCACAAGATAAGTTTTTAGCTTTTTTGTATACTGTATATATTTCTGAATTACAAAAAATCTAAAAACATATACATTCCTTGAAAGTTAAAACAAAGAATATTCAAACATTCGATGTAAATCATAATGAAATATGATGATTTTTCAAAAAGGATCAAGGAGATAAACATATTAGGAAGAAAATGATTTTGAAGACCTGGATATGTAACACATTATAAAAGTACATGGTATAAACTACAAAAGCAATAGATATACGCTCAAATTATTAGAACATATAAGCTTAGTTTTCTCCTTAAAGAAGATTTATCTTATGTGTTTTAATAAGAGAAAATTATTTTCTTAATTAATATCTTTTTCCTTTTGACTTATGTGTTCATTTTTGAAAACTTCACTTGTTCTGACATTATTGCATGGAATATTTAAAAACATATGCTTAAAACTTACTATAAAGACTTTGAAGATTCAAGTAAATATAAGATTATAGTAAAAAATTATATTCGTTATTGTCTCAAACTACACACAAGGAAAGTACTTGCAAAAACGTTTGTCATGTAATACCGTATAAAACCATACGTACTTTTCCACGTATTTGTTTTAATAGAAACATATATGACTTTATAAAATACTAAACACTACGTTAGATTTTATACACTCACAATAGAAAGTTTCAAAATGCTTTTAAACATTTAATTTTGCATTACACAAAATTATAAAAAAGTTGTGTGTAAATGTTGGTATATTATCTTTGAAGATTCAATTACAGAAACATGTTATAAAAGCTTACATTTTATTGGAATAGAACCAGACATGTAGTTAAAAAACCTACAAAATTTAGCATCATAAAGTTATCCTTTATAAAATTATACAATCAATTCTAATGTAAAGAGCAATGAATATGTATTTAGAAAAATGAAATATTTATATTCCTCTCCTAAGAAATCCCAATCAAGTTTATGAAAGATGTTTATATATTTTTTCCCATTTAAACTCCTATGATGAAGAAGGAAGTGTTCAATATTTTTCGTTCTTGCAATCTTTTCTTTAAAAGTAATAAATTTGTTTTAATAAAACTATAACATTCTTTGAATGTTTAAAAAAAATATTTTCAAAATAGAAATGTTTTTGTCTTTTAACCTTTATTAAATAAAATAGGTGGAAGACAATTCCGAATTTAACTATTCATTAGTTTAACTCCGTACGTAACCAGGTGATTGATTCTTATTTAAAAAATACATAGAAATACACATATACAAATCTTCTTAAAAATAAATCATTTAAATTAATGTGCAATATATATATATATATATATATATATAAGACAGATTTCTTTAAAGACTATTCTTAAATACGAAAAATTTCTTTACTTAGGATATTCTTGCTTGGACTTATGTGTTTAAAATGCCAAGCTTCACTAATTTTGACAAGTGTTTCTAAATAGATTAAAAATTTGAACATTTTGTAGCTTTAAAGAGAAATAACTATAAATAATGTTACTTTTGTAGTCGATTTAAATTACGGAGACTGAAACTTTTTCTTTTTCGAAAAATTGTATACATTTACATAATCCTGCATGAAACCATATAATAAAAACTAACTCAGAATATAAGGCTAAGTATTATTCGGGCTATTTACACTTACCTTTTTTTAAGTTTTAATACCTAGATTAGTCTTAGTGTCAAAAATCCATTTTTAATTTAAAACGTATCTCCCTGTTTAGATTTCCGAATTAACTTAGAGAGGTTTATTTTTTTATAACTATTGCCCCTCTTCAATATGAAAAATTTAGAAATATGTACAAAAACTTGGTATACACCTTTTGACGATCTAATCCAATATAATTCTGATAACTAGGCCACAATTGAAAGAAAGGAGTAATGAAGAAAATACTCCCAAAAATATGATGATATCATGTGTTCCCATGTAAAATCAAAATTGACATTACTTAAAAATGTATTTAAATTAATGGGTGTTAAAGGTTATTGTTCTTCCATCTAATATTTTTCTAAATAATTATCTAGATAAAAAATTTTATACTTATTTAATTAAAACTGTTCATTTCGTAATATCTTTCTGTTATATTTGAAATATGATGCAAACGTCACTTATTTCTTAATTTAAAATCACGGATGTCAAATATATATATATATATATATATATATATATATATATATATATATATATATATATAATATATATATATAAAAACTATTATAAAGTCTTAAGATAATATTTGAGAAACTATAATACTATTGTTATAAGCCATTAAAACAATTTTATAATAAAAATGATTTATTTTAATAAAGTAATGACTATCACTACACATTTCAATATCGAAAATAAATTATAATATACTTAGATTTTAATAAATATTATAAAAGAAAGTTATAACAGGAAATGTTATTGTCAATATTTGAAAAAAATAGCACTTCCTAAAATGAGAATTTAAAGCAATTTTCTTAGACAGGAAGTCTTTCAGTTGTTTTAATGCAAATTTTATTCACGAGGTACTCAGTGCAATGCTCATTTCATTCGAAGGAAATGAGTTACATTTTTTATCCTATATTTACTTTAATGACGAGAAGTATCAAACATCGTTGTTAACTTTGTTCAAATTCAATTTGTTCAGGAAAATGATGTTTTTTTCTAGATGTTGAGAAGAATTTACGTTTGACGACGCCATGTAAAAATTAATCAGGAAATGGAAGAAGTCAGTTCAATTTCAAACAAGAATAGTTTTATTCTTAGTTTTGTGTGTTAATTATTTAAGATGCAATGGGGGAAGGGGTTTAGTTTCTTTCATACAGTTTAAATTTCTCCAAACTATTTTCAAAATTAGGTTTTAACGTTATTGAGAATATATGCTATTTAAAATGCTTGCAGGAAAATAAAAACAATTGATCATAGACAAGACCTTTAAAATAATGCGTAATGACTTCAAATGGATTTAAGTATTAAAATGCTATAATTTACAAAATGTTGGTTTATTTAGTAAATTTGTAAAAAGATTACGTCTTATGATCATTTATATTTTTTCTGAAATTGTATTATTGAATTGTTTTAGAATGAAATTATTTAAGTACATTTAAAGTAACTGTAAATAATTAAAATAGTTGCTTTCATCTTTGTTAATAAAAAAACCTCATCTCTTGTACTAAAGGATAATGCGGAAAGAACACTTTACAAAGAGTAAGAGTTCTATCTATTAGTCAAATATGTTTTCTATGGAAAAAAAATCATCTGATAAAATGTTTAGGTTTAAAATAAAATTTATAAACTCAATGATTAGTATGTTATTTATGATAATTTTGAAGATATATTTTACCTTTTAAGCTACAATGTCGATGCGCCCAAATCTTTCAAGGAAACTCAATTATCCATGGACAAAAAAAGTTTAGATAAAGCTATGAGTAGATAACCGAAAATAATGAAGGATGTAGACATCTGAGAACTTTTAGACCCAGCTTCAAAATTAAGAGTAGTAAATAGTAGATAGATTTATTCAATTAAGATGGATGTTAAAAATAAAATTAAAAATATAAAAATAGGCTTGTTGCACAGGGTTTTTTTCAAGGTTTTATTCAAGTATACATTTTATATCACCATTCTCATCAGCTATTAGTTTCTCTATTATTGAACTTTTATTCACAATACTTGTATTTTTATTATCTAGTATCATGCTTAAACTGATGAAAATGCAGCTTATTTGTATGGAAGTTCAAAAAATTATGTTTATATGGAGCAATTAACTGGATTTGTTGTAAAGGGAAATGTAATAAAAGTGTGATTGCAAAAGAAAAATGGCAAAATACAGTATTTAGCAAAGTAGCCGTGAATATAATTGTATATTAGATAATATTTTCCAAATTTTTTAAACTTATAAAGGGTGTAACTGTGTATATAAGTTAAATAATGGTGTATTAATTGTATATGTAGATGATATAGTTGTATTTTGAAAAACTCAAAATGCGATGCAGGAAACTATTGATATCTTGATATTGTGGTGGTTAAACTCGGCATATATATGAGTAAAACCGAGCTAACCCAAGTTCTTAGAAATAGTGGAGATTTAATGAGAACATATGAGAATGACACAATTTAAATAATAATAATAATAATAATTTAATTTTATTGTACTATTAACATTTAAATATTTACAATTTATATTTAAAGATTAATTGTCTTATCAACATATAAAAGCA